>JAWLRI010000424.1:4208427-4245673 GCA_034781795.1 Crypturellus tataupa
GGCTGCCACGTCGTCCCCCGCAGGTTCGTGGATTTCCACGCGGCCGCGTCCACGTGCTCGCCGTCCCGCGCCGCGCTGCTCACCGGGCGCCTGGGCGCCCGCAACGGCATCACCCGCAACTTCGCCGTCGCCTCGCGCGGGGGCCTCCCGCTCAACGAGAGCACCTTGGCCGAGGTCCTGCACGCGGCCGGCTACAGCACAGCGGCAATAGGTAACTCCAGCCTTAACCATCCCCCAGGATGGGCACCCCGGGGACGAAACTACCTCCTTGCGAGGGAGGTGGCGGTGGGGACGATGCCGCACCTGGAGGAAACGGGGACCCGACTCTCAGGTGACAGCTAATAGCGAGTTTAAAGGGTTGGGTATGACAGGTTTGGCGCTTGCGTCTCTCTGTTTGCAGTTGCACGCATAAATAATCTATCAAAACATAATCTTCGAGCAGAAAACACAAGCTGAAATTTGGGTCTGCTCCAGTTTTAAATTGAAGCGCTAGTTGCATAACCTTGAGAATGAGCACGCTCCGTTTTCGTCAGAAAAGATGACGGTGCAGAACAGCACTGTCCTCGCACGTCCCGCGCCGGCGCTGGCACGCCCGGCGCTGCCGTGGAGCGGGCGCCGCCGCTGCCCGTGGCTCCTGGGCGCTCGCAGCGCATCAGGGAGCGTCCTGTCGTCTTCCCGGTCAGCTGTGGATAACAGGGAGAAGCAAATTCCCAATGCAACGCTCCCATTGGGATGAGGGAGCTGTAGAAATTCAGGAAATTCAGTTAGCAAAATGGTCACAGCTGATGCCGGTGGTGCAAAGCTCTGCCTTGACTTGCTGGTAGGTGTAGAGCTCTGTCTCTCTGGCTTTTCGGCATACGGAATTTTGCACAGCTCCGAGAGCAGGACTGGTGCTGGCATTTGGGGTGCACAAGGAACGGTTGCCCCATGCCAGGACAACACCAGAAGGCTCTGTATCCCTCTCTGCCTGGTTGGTTTTTGCTTCTTCTCGCCCAGATCCAGGTTCTCGGTGTGATCAAGGATCGGGACACCGTGCGTGCTGGAGCCGGGAGGATGAACCCGGTTGTTCCAACCGGTGGGAAAGTCCTCTCCTCCACCGCCCGATGTGTGAAAGAGCCTTTTAAGGCCCCAGGCGGTTGCTTTGCTCAGACACCAGATACCTTCAGCATTTTTTCTGGGTTTCTGCAGAGCTGCATTCTAGAAATCAGGCCGGCAAAAACAAGTAGCCTTTTTGTTGCTGGATTAAAACCTCCTGCACTGTGGCCCGTGTGTAATCGCTGCTAACTGCAAAGTCCATAGCCAAGTTAATCTCTGAATTCAAACACTTTTTATGGCTTCTCCGCAGGCAAATGGCACCTGGGGCACCATGGCCACTATCACCCCAACTTCCGCGGTGAGGATTTGCCTTCTCCTCCGAGCGGGTTCCAGGGTTCCCAGGGGGAATAGGGTGGAAAAGGGGATATTCCCAAACGCTCGGCAGCCCCAGCTGGGCAGGAGGGCAGCAGAGCCCGGCTCCTGGCTCCAACGCGCCGCTGTGACCCGCAGGCTTCGACCATTACTTCGGGATCCCCTACAGCCACGACATGGGCTGCACGGACACCCCCGGCTGCAACCTGCCGCCGTGTCCCGCCTGCGCCCGCCTCGCCGCAGCGCCCAGGTACGGCCCGAAACACCCGCAGGGCAGCTGCTTCCACAGCCCCTCCGGCCCCGGGAGCTCCCGGAGATGGAAAGTGGAGGCTTCTCTCCAGGCGTTGGCCACGGGCATCTGCTCTCCTTGGCACAAAGGCTACTTGGCCGCGTTGCGTCGCTGCAGTTAGCCCGTGGCCGCTCGTGCCGGTGACTAACGGGGCTGCCACTTCTGCTTGCAGCAGTGCGAGAAGAGACTGCTACGCGGAGGTGGCCCTTCCTCTCTTGGAAAACCTCAGCATCGTGCAGCAGCCCGTGAACCTGAGCAGCCTGGCGGCGCTGTACGCGGAGAGAGCCGCGGGCTTCATACAGCGAGCGCGGTAAGGAGCCGCGCGCCCGCCCCGTGTTCCCGGGTTATTGCAGGAGATCGGGATGCGGGTATTGCTGGTGGGTCACTAACCCGGGAGAACGGGGACTCTGGGTGCTCCCCGTGAGCTGCGGCGCGAGGTGTTTCCTGGGTGTTCCCCGCCAAGCCTGTTTCTCTTTTCCCTGAGCTCTGCAGTATTTGGGAGCTGCGCTTGGCAGCTGGGTCTTAGCTGGCAGCGCTCAGCCCGCGGCGGTGCCGGTGCTCGGAGCGGAGCGGCCGTGCACGTGCACGAGGAACATGAGAGCGCCGGGGCGCTGCCGCGCGAGCACGTTCCCTCTAATGACTCCCGGGGCGCAGATCTGTGCAGGGGAAATGTCAGCAGTTCTGCTCTGCAGCCGCTGCGAAAGGCAGCAGCCACCCAGGATTTCATTGATGCTCTGCAGGATTCCCCTGGAAGCGCTTTGGCCTTCCACGCGTCTCCTGTAAGGGGATCATGAGCGTTTATAAATACAATTTACTGGAAAGGTCAAAGCTTTTGATCTCGGTGTGCCGCCCGGCGCGGTGCCCGCGCTGCCGCGGGGAGATCAGTCACAAGTGGCAGCAGATCCAGGTGACGGGAGCGGAGCTCACGCTTCCCTGTCACTGCGTCGCGTCCGGGAATAAAGCAGAATCCTGTTGGAAAAGATGCTGCTGTCCAAGGGAATGGCAGCTTCCTGCAAATGGTTATTTAGCTAACTGATTTGTGGGTGCAAAGGCATTTTCAGTGGCCTGGTGTCCTACAAGGGCTAGGACAGAACTAGGAATTTGGGCATCTGACTCTTACTCTCATGTCTAATTTTCTCTTTTATTTATTTTCATGGTTCCAGACTAGGCCTGGTAGCATCGTCACATCTCGAGCAGCCTTTGCTCTGTTTTTCCCTGCCCCAGAAAGAGCAAAAAACTGTGACCCAGCAACCAGAGTGGGCAACTTTGCCCCTTCTCCTCAAAAGTTTCCTCCCTGTGTGATGTGTGAAGCTTTATTTAGTTATTTATTTATTTAGCCAACAAGGTGGTGCTGGTTGTTGGTGCACGCAATGGTCTTAGGGGTGCGAGAGGTGTTTGGATGTTGCAGGGTGTGGAGCAGAAAAATGCCTTGAGGTGAAATGTGGGAATTAACTAACTGAAGTGACTCTCCTCCCTGATGTAATCACTGCCTGGCTGCAGGGCAAGGTACATTTTGGCCTCTAAAATGCGACTGGACATTGGTTGCTCAGTCCAAGACACTCTGGAGAAACGTGAGCAGAAGAACGTGCTTCGAGATAGTAACTGGAGCACTGGGGCTTAGTGTCTCTTTTCTCTGGGCCTTATAGGAAAATTAGGAATCTGGGCTTGAATTTTCTGAAGGAATAAATCACCTTTTCCGAGCTGCGGAGATGAGAACCCATCTCTGCTGATGGGCTCCCTGTCACATTTCCTAATCCCTATTATTCGGGGATTAGGAGCTGTGGCTTTGCAGAGTCTTCCTGCAGCCTGAAGAGTGGAACTGCTGCAGGGCAGCCACATCTCCGCAGTTATGGCCCGTTGTTTGCTGCTCTCCTGCTAATGGCGTTGCTAATGACCTTGCAAGAGGCAATCCTGAACTTTGATAAGTGATAAAAGGCATAAAGATACCAATTCCTGTAAGCCTGGGCACCATTTTGCTTGCAAATTTGCTCGCAAATTTACCCCTCAGAAGCAAAGAGGTGGCAGCTTCGTGCGATGGCCACCTCGGCCGAGCAGTGCGGCGTGGTTGAGTTGGATGCTCGGGTTGGGGATCAGACATACACAACCACCTCATGCCGTTTAGGTGCTTGTCTGAATGCAATTTATGCAAAATCCCTCCAGCCAGGCCAATGGGCCTTGTTAGACTTTGGAGCCAAATGAGCGTGCTCCAGGTTAATAGAGAAATCTTTTAACCTCCTAATAGATATTTTGGGGTTATCTGCGTTTGCGGAGAACTGGATTAAACAGGTACCTGCCTCTTCTCTCGCTCTCTGTGATAGCTTATTCCAGTTTTTCTTAGCCTGACTCACGCGGTGTGGCAACGAAAAGAACACCGGGTTTGTCATCTCGGTGTTTTTTTAACTAGTCATGTCAAGGTTGAGCAATTAGAGGCAGTGAGATTTGTCTCCCTCCAGAACAACCCTCGGAGCGCGATAAACAGGAGAGCAAAGGCCAAGGGCGCCCGTCTTAACTTATCGATTAAAAGTTTGCTCGGTTTTGGGGAGAGGGGTTGAGTTATGAAACGTAGATGTAAAAGGTCAGCAGACGCTGCTGAACAGAGGGACGTGAATCCCTCTGGATCCCTTAGGTTTTCCAGGTGTCTGGGGCCAGGCAAGTTGGATGGGACAAACCCTCTTGCTCCCATAGAGCTCCAGGGCTCTGCTGGAGCTGACACGGAGCACAGAAGTGCCCCTGGCTGCACAGGAGCTGCTCAGCGCAGGCCTGAATTGGTGTCGTTCTGCAGATAAGGAGCCAAGTGGATGCTGAGCATTTTTGCAGCATGAAGTGGCCAATGTTCCTGCCCTCCAGGCAGATCCCCCTGGTTCCAGGCAGGTCCCAGCCCAATCCCAAGTGGGAGTGAGGGGAAGCTCTGCCTGTTTCGGGGGCTCTGGGAGGAAGGTGCCAGTGGCAGGAGATTGTCCTTTAGCAGCAGCGACTCACAAGAAGTGCAGTAACTCCCCCGTTCCTCCAACTTCGTCGTTTTGCAGGAGCTGCAGCACCCACGATAGGGCTGATAGGGCACGAAACCTCTTCTGGCTCCAGCTCCCCTGCGCATAAAGAGGCCATTCAGGGAGGGATGAGATCTATTAGTGCGTGATCCCGAGGTGGGTGACACTGTGCGGCAGAGGAAGGAAGTGTCGGCCGGGGGCTGCGAGCAGCCTTTGAAGAGAGCAGGGCAGCATCTTCGTTCCTGCCGGAGCGGGACGGCGCGCGCGGCCGCGCACGGCGGGATCTGCTCCCTCCCCGCCGCTTGTCATCCCACCCTTCCCTTCGGAGGTCCCTGAGGAAGAGCGGGCCTCGTCGCAGGCGATAAATATAGCCGTAAACAAGAAAACAGGACGTGTCCGTGGGAGCCCCGGCGGCAGCGGCCTCGTGCTGCGGACGTGCCGCCCCCGCGGCCGCCCCGGGGCCTTCGTCCTCCTCCTCCTCCTCCTCCGCTCACGCAGCTCCCGAAGGGCACGGGGCTCCGCGGGGAGCGGGAAGCAGGGAAACGGGTCCGAACGGAGCGAGGAAGAGGAGCACCGGGGTCCCGCCGGTGCCCAGCAGCCCCTCGCGGACGTGGGATGCCCGGGGGAGCGGAGGAGGAAGAGGGAGGAAGGCGAATGGCATCGGGGAAGAAGTGACTCACGGCCGGGAAGGGGCGCGATGGGGTGGGATAGGCGGCCGTGCGCGTCGCTCCGCGCGCCCCACGCGTTGCCTCTGCTTCCCCCGCAGGCGCCCCTTCTTCCTCTACGTGGCCCTGGCCCACGTGCACGTGCCGCTCGCGGCCCCGTGTGCCGGCGCCTACGGAGCCGCCCTGCGGGACATGGACGCGCTCGTGGGGAGCCTCAAGCGCGCGGCCGACGGCGCCGGCGCGGGCGCCACGCTGCTCTGGTTCACAGGTAACGCGGCCAGGCCGAAAATATGGGTTTTTTTCCCCCCATCAGAGCCGTGATCCTGGAGCCGCTTCTGGTCCCCCCGTCCAGCAGCTTGTTTTCCGCCCGGCCGCGGGCTCAAGCCGGACGGCCGCCTCTTAATGAGGCCTCAAATCCTCGTTAATTGAGCAGCCCAAATCCGCTCTTGCCCTGAAGCCGCCCTAATGAGGCCGGTTGGTGACAGGGGACAGGAAGCGCCCGGGGGCTCATTAGAGCCCGAGGCTCCCTTTGCAGATCCGTGCCCACACGGGGCAGCTCGGGCTGCCGTGAGACGGAGCCATTTTGTTGGGAATAAACCTTCCTGGCAGCACCATGAGGCTCTGCTCCCGCTAATGCAGGCCAAGGGGACGGGGACAGTGGGGACATGGATCTGGCAGCAGGGCCCAAAGGCTCCCAAAACACAGGACAGAGGGTGCCCCAGGTCCCGCTTTGTCCCTTGGAGAGCGCAGGGGTGGCCCCATGGCTTCCATCAGCCTTGTGGGGGGACGTTTCGCGTCGCTCACGGGGACGTTTTCCTCTTGCAGGTGACAATGGCCCCTGGGCGCAGAAGTGCGAGCTGGCCGGGAGCGTCGGGCCCTTCGTCGGCGCCTGGCAGCGCCCGCGAGGTAACCGGGGCCTTTCCGCAGAGCCCCTTTCCCGTCTCCAAACACCCATGATTTCCGCTTCCCATTCTGGCATTACCCGCTCCAGCAGGGCCTCGTGCGCCCTGCTGCATCCCGGGCTCCTCTGCGGAGACATCCCCAGCGAGCCCCGAGCAGGGCTCTCTCCGCGGGACTTTTATTTGCTTTCTCTCGGCATTTCTTTTTTGTTTTGTTTTTCCTCCTTTTCCGGCCAAGCCATCTGCTCGGTGGGTTTATTTCGGCTCCAGCGGCCGGCAGCCCGCATGAGTCAGGCGCTTCCCACTTCTGCTTGTCTTACGCGCTGTCAGTGCGCGGCGCATCCCGTTTCCCTCTCCGCTCCAGGCACGGAGGCCGCGAGCGCGGAGGCCGCGTCCTCCCTCCTCTCCTTCCTGAGTCCTCGCGGCCGGAGGAAGCGGAGCCGGCTCCCTGCGCAAGCCCCACGGCGGGCCGGCCGGATGCCCCGCGCTTCTCCCTTTCCGCTTCCCCGGGATGCTCTCGTCGGGGTGTCCCGGCCTCGGGAAGAAATCGGAACCTTGAATTTGTTCGTAAACAAACAAATCCTGCCGGTGACCTGGGCTGCTCTTGAGCAACCCACAGTCACAAGCCGGAGTCTCTGGTACGGGCAGTCCAGCGCGTGCGGGAACACGGCTGCACAAACACAAACCCCTTCCAGAATCTCGCTGCCCACAGGCAGCCCTGCGAAAACAACCCGAGCCCCGAGCATCGCGTAAGGTTCGGAAGTAGATCAAGTTGTCAGGTTTCTAGGAGCTGCCTGTAAATAGCAGCTGGGAACAATGATTTCTGAAATCCCACAGCTTGTTGTTGCACAGATATTTTGAAAGCAGAAAAACATATCTGGGACTATAATAGCTGCGTGTTGCTGTCAGCTGCTGGCTGATCTGTATCTAATGCTGCAAACTGCTGTGACCCCGAGAGCCGCTCCTGCAGCGCGGCGCCGTGCAAAACTTGTTTTACGTAACGCGTTGGGTAACCCTGCCATTGCCTTGAGTGCCTCAGCACTTTCCACCTTGGTGCGCTGGTGAACGCGCTGCGGCTCCGCGATGCCCCGGCCCTTTCCGTGCGCCTTGCAGCGGGAACGGAGCGCCATGGAGCGGCGTTCCTACAGGGAAAGGCTTTTTAGGGAAAGGGAGGGAGGTGGATGGAGGATTACGTGGATGCACGTGCATTTCGCAGAGTTCAGTGTTTCCTTTCAGCGTCCGACCCATTCCTGGAATGTTTTCCATTGATTTAGGGGGTCGCTGCATTAGGCTCTCGCTCGGAGAGGGTGGCAGCTCCATGTGCTCGGCTTCCCCCTGCTCCCGTGCGAGGAGACAGCAATGGGCAGGGGGTGTCGGGATCGCAGGGCTTGGAGAGGAGGCTCCGGACTCGCCACCCGCTCCAGGGCCAGCTGGAGGACGGGGCTGCGGCACATTCGGGACCGGGGATGCGGTGGCTTTCTTCCTCCAACGGGAATGCTCAATTCTGCCTTTCCTGGAAAGCCGTGGCTTCCATCAATCTCTGTGACAGCAGGATTGCATCACTGCTGGTCTTGAGAAAATCCCTGGTTTGGTCTGGGGCATTTCAGCACTGTTTACTGCTGGAAGTGCTAACGGTAGCGTGGCCAGGGCAGCTCTGGCTGCTGAGTTGCTGAAGGGTTTGAGGTGAAATATCCAGTGAAATATCCAGTCTACATCAAGACTCTGCTTGTCAGGGGCTTGTGCCTGAAGCACTGGCTCTCCCGTCCTTTAGGTGTTCCTGCACTCCCGTGCGGGGATGTGGACCGATAAAAACTGCTCAATACTCAAAATTGCCTCTTGCAGCATCTAAAAATACAGGTGGCACCTTGAGTCACGGGTGGTGCCTGCTGGAGCACTGGGAAGATCCCAATAGCTGCACGAGATCCCGGTGCAGACTGTGTCCCACTGACCCATTCCAAAGGGAGGAACTCCAGAGCTTTGGGTGGGAAAAGGGAGAGGGGGGAACACGGCTGAGCCATCAGGACGGACAGTGTCCCCGTGTTCTGTCACCGTCACAGCGGTGCCTGCCCTAGGGACGCTCACACCCGTGTTTTCCTTTCCCCTCGCAGCGTAAGTCCAGCTGCATCGTTCCGAGAAGGCAGCGTCGTCCCAAATAAGTGTGTAAAACGAGCCGTGACTCACTGTGACTCCCGGCGAGGCTCCGACGGGATGGGGAGTTCCATAGAAACCGCACACGCACTCCCGGGCCAGAGCCGGGTTCAAAGCTTGTTGTGCAGCAGAAAGAACATCTCCTTTCTCTTGGCTCTGCCTGGAGGAAATGGCTTTGGATTAGCGCTGTTGCCATGTGCACGCCTGAAAGCAGGGCAAACAAAAGGAAACGGCCTCTAGCTTGGGAAGGCTCCTTGGTGGACGGGCTCACACTTGGTGTTTGTCCCCTTCCCCCTCTGTCTTCTTGGGCTCTGGGTGCTGCAGCAGGTTCTGCAGTGCCCTTTGCCCACGTCCTGGTGCTCAGGGACTCTCCCGTGGCCCCGGGATCCCGGCTGGGAAGAGGGATGGGATTTTCCTGCGTGAAGAGGGATGGGGTGACTCCCCTGCGGAGCTGCTTGGGGCTCAGTGCAGCGGTGGCAGCGCAGGGACCTTGGGGCTGCGCTGGGCAAGCAACCAGAGGGTTAATTAAACGACAGCAAATGGTAGCGTTATGGGAAGGAACGTGATTTTAATGTGTTTTTCATGGAGTGGTTTTTGCAGCTCGCGGGGGTCTCCCCGTGCGTTCCCAAGCGGAAGGCGAGAGCTCGCGGGCGGCGGGGCTGTTTCCAGTCCCGCATCCCTCACCTGCCCCTCCGTGCGCTCCCGTGTGCTCCCCAGCACGGCCTCTTCGCCGGCTCCTTGCAGAAATTCCATACTTTTCCTGCTTTCACTGCATTTCACACCAAAGGGTTGTGCAAACACCCCACAGCCCCGGCAGCCTGGGTGGGGGGACAGCCCTGCATTCCCCATCCGCGAGGGTAAACGACGAGGAAAAGGCAGCATTCCCAAACCAGAACCCCCTTTTCCCATCCTCTCCCTGTTTCCTTAAAGACTCCTCTAACTTTTCCCCTCCCGGTGACGCAGCGGTGGGGGACGCTGAGCGCGGCCTCGTGTCTTGCAGGTGGCAGCTCGGCGAAGCAGACGACGTGGGAAGGAGGCCACCGGGTGCCAGCGCTGGTGTACTGGCCCGGCCGGGTCCCCGCCAACCGCAGCAGCGCCGCCCTGCTCAGGTAGGGACGGGGCCACCGTCCCGGCTCTTCCCGTGGCCGCGCCGCGGGTCAGCGTTGCCGTCGGGGCGCACGGGGCAGCGGGACGGCTCTGCCTGCCTTGGCACCGCGTCCGGAGGACCCGGTTTGCAAGGACACGCTGTGACGAGCTCTGCGAACCGGGTGCTTAATTTTGGCAGCGGTGGCCCGCGTTGTTACCGAGTGCCTTGTGTAAGATGCCACTGTTGTCCCCGCCGGGCCCATAAGCCTTAATGCTTCAGCAAACAGTCGCTGTGAGCCCGTTCCGCGGGGCCGGGCGGCTGCAGGGATCAGGGTTTCTCCTTGCCGCGGTGGCCGAGCGCCTCCCGGTAATTAGAAGGTGACGCCGCTCCCCGTGCGCAGCGCGAAGGGGCTCGGGCTCTGCGCTTTGCAAACGGCTTCGTGCGCGGGCGGCTGCGGGAAGGGGCTGGCCGGGGAGATGGGGTTTGCAGGAGCGCGGGATGCGGCGAGGCTCCGGGGTGGCTCTGGCAGCTCCTGCGAGGGGGATTTTGGGCAGCGCGGGTAGAGGCGGCGCTGTCACCTCCTGCTCCTGGGCAGCTCCCGTGGGCTCAGCCCGTGCGCCCGGGCAGTGCAGAGCACCAGGACTGCCTGGCCCCATCCCAAAATCCCTCTGCGGCGGCGTTCCTGCCTCCCGGAGCCGGTCCAGCAGGTTGGGCAGCCGCGATGCTGCGGCGCGAGGGACGAGGCTCTTCTCTTGTGCCCTGACGTGGCCCCTGCCGAACGCGGCGGTGGCTCCGAGCGCCGTCCCAGCTGCGCGGGCCTGGCCCGGGCGGCAGTGCCGAGGGGGGAATCCGTCTCCGTTGCGGAAATTCAAAGTCAACAAACCCCGAGGAGGTTTCATAAAGTTCAAGCGTGTGACACAAACCAACAGAAGGCAGGAAATTGCCAGCGGAGGGCTGCCGGCCTGGCCGCCGGGGCCAGCCCCGCTGTCCCCTCCGAATCCAGGCGTGATGTTAGCAGCGGAGCAAGACGTGCGCGCCAGGATGCGGCTCCTCCGGGATGCGGCTCCTCCGGGATGCGGCTCTGGGCTGCTGATGGCCTGGGTTTGCTACCCCAATCCCTCCTAACCAAGCCCCCTTTCCATCCTCCTATGCCCATGATCAGCCGGCTCCCAACATCCTCCCCATCCCGTCCAGAGCACCAGGAGCCCGCAGGGGAGATGCCCCAACCCTGCTTTGCGCCGGACCGCGCTTTATTTTGCGTTCTCTCCCGTGCGGGGAGCAGGGTCAGCGCGGCCGGGGAGGTGCTGAGGCAGCAGTGCTGATGCTGCCGCCCTGCCCTGCCCTGCCCTGCGCCGCCCGCTGCCGCAACGCGCCCCGCGCGGACACGGCGCGCAGAGCGATGCCCCACGGCGCGGGGACGTCGGGCCCTGAAGAACTAGGTCAGTGGGATGGTGCATAAGGAGGGAAGCGCGGCCGGGCGGCTGCGCTCCTGCGCGCCCTGCAGCGCTCCGCGTCCAGCACCGCTGCCCTGCTCGTCCCTTTGAAACGGCCCCCGGTTCCCACCGCGGGCGGGCGCGAAGCCACCTCGCTGGCCCAGGCGGCTTCTCTTCTTGCGCCGCTTTTCAGGGACGCAGGAAGTCGGAGCTGCTTCGAGTGCTAAGAGGGGTCTTGGCTGGGGCTGTTGGGTTGGCACGGCGGTTCCGCAGCTTTTCTCCTGGGATCTGTGCGCTTGAAGGGGCTCTGTTTGATGGGCACCTTCACAAAAGTCTATTTGCGACTCTGCATGGGGCAACTCTGCGCTCAGCTGGGAAGATTTTTAACCCCCTTTGCCCCTAGTCACCTGTTACGTTGTCCCCAGACCTCCCAGATCTCCCATGTCCCCTGTCCCAACCCTTCTCCTCCAATTCGGTGCTCTGGTCCGAAAAAGGTCTTGGCCCTGGACTAGCTCTGTGTCCTGCTGAGCCCGTGGTAGGACAAGAAGGGCAGAAGGGACAAGCGGCTGGTGATGCCTTCTGGCCACTCTCCAGGTCATGTTCCGGGAGGTGACATGGCCACAGGTGGTGGCCCAAGAATCCTAGTCAGGTTGTAGGTTTGGTCTTGGTCTTTCCGTCCCCAGGCTGCAGGCTGACCTCTGCTTGGGGCAGCGCCGCATTTTCCTTTCACGCTGGCTGAGGGTCTCCATCGCAGTTGATGTCTCACGAGTTTCCTCTTGGATTGCTCAGCCCTTCCCGCTGCTCGCAGCCGCGTGTCCCGAGGAAACGGCGCAGAAAGGGCTGCTGTGTCCAGCGCAGAGATCCGGCCTGCGGAGGGAGTGACACACGGGTGACACACGGGTGTCCAGAGAGCCTGGCTGCTGTTTTGGGGCAGTTTTTGGTGCCTCGAGAGCCCCCGCAGCAGCTCGGGCAATGTGAGCGCTGCTGGGGCCAGCCAGGAGGACTCGTGCTGCTCACGGGGACCTTCCTGCCGCACGTGGCCTCCGTCCGCTCAGCCAGATCCTTGCGGTGCCTCCGGGCCGGCCCCGCGAGCGCCACCGAGGCTGGGGCTGGCTCCCGGCTCCGCTTTGTTTGTTCCTATTTGTTCTCCGCGTCTCTTAGCAGCTGGATTAAACCTCACTGAATGGCAGAAACAGGGGGCCTTAAGTCCTGGGCTGCTTCTCCTCTCCGCTCACGCAAGCGAGTTTGCAGAGAGCGGCGGGGAGAGAGGGGCCCGGCGGCCAAGGGTGCACGTGAGCGAAATTCCTGCCACGCGGGCGCCTTGCAGCTCACAGGGAGCTGTCGCACCAGGGCTCCGGCCCGGAGAGCAGCCACTCGAGGGCCTGGATGGCAGCTCCTGCCGTGCCGGCCGCGTGCGCCCTGAGCCGCGTTGTGCGTCGGGGCGGCCGCCCCCGCAAACGCGAGGATTACGGTGGAAACGCTGACAGGCGGCCGGCTGCGAGCGCACAGAATCGCACCGCTCTCATTTTCCATTCTGGCCGCTGCGGCTCGTGCTGCGCGATGCAAAAGTGAGACCACATTTTCCCAGGGCTGCGGGATCTGCCGCGGTGAAAGGCCCCCGTGCCAGCACGGCGCTTTGTGCCTCCCTCGCTGCCCGGTGCAGCGGGATGTGGTGCCCTGCGTGTCCGTGGCACTCGCGGGAGCACGGGATGCTCCAGGGGCAGTCGGGATGGCCGGGTCATCTCGGAGCTGTGTCCGGCAAGGAGAGGAGCTGTGGGAAGCAGCGGGGCGGCTGGTGCCAATGCAGCAGGTCCCGGCTTGGAGATGGGGCCGGGTGGCTTTTCCAAGGTGCTTTATCCGCCCCGCTAACGAAACCCGTCTCTTCCCTGCAGCACTATGGACATCTTCCCCACGCTGGTGGCCCTGGCTGGAGCGGAGCTTCCTCCGGACAGGCGCTTCGATGGCTTGGACGTGTCCCCGGTTCTCTTTGGGCACTCGGACAAGGGCCACAAGGTGAGGCCACTGCTCGTTCCCGGCAGGTAACGTGTCGCCTCCTGTCCCGCCACAGCCGATCCCCTTCCCGACGTCGTCCTTGCAAAGCCGGGTCCTGCCTTCCCACAGCGCGGGCAGCCTGGCCGTGCCGGGACCCTGGGGGCCGTCTGGGGAGACGGCGGGCGCTTTGCTGGGGCCGGCGCGGCGGGAAGCGCCGCGCTCGGACGTGCTGCGGGACGCGGGGCTGCAGCTGGCAGCGCTGCGCCAGGCCCGGGGCCGGCGGCTCAAGCAGATAAGGCAGGCGAGGGCGCGGGGGGAGCGCAAGAGCTGGCGGCGCTCGGAGCCGCGGGAGCGTCTCGGTGCTCAGCCCGTGCGGGCGGCGCGGAGGCGCCGTTCCCGGGGACGCGGCATCGCTCCTGCCGCTGCAAAGCCGGGAATTTGTGCCAGTCTGCGGTCGTGGCGCGGAGCGCCTGCCGGGACTCCCGGGGGCCGTAAAAGGGCTTGTGGATTAGCCAAGAGTTATCTGCCGAGCAGCCCCGTTAGCAGAAACACTTTGTGAAGCTGGGATTATCGGCTGGAGCCGCTGGCGCGAGCGGCGCTGCCGTGACTTCCCAAGCGCCAGCAGCAGCGGGGGGGATCTGCTGCCCCAGGAGCAGACGCTGCTCCTGCCCGGGCACCTGGGAGGCTGTTGCCCTCCTGCCTTTCCGAGCAGCCCTGCGGGGCCCGGCCCGGGCGCTGCAGCGTTTCCCTTGGCTCATCCCAATGGGACACAGTTGTCTGAAGCAGCAGCTCGTGGGCACGTGCACCTGGCTGTGACTTGTATTTATCTTGACAGCTAGAGACACCGTTAGCCCTCGTTCCCGGCCGCCCTCGCCTCAGTAACGGGTCCTTTCCTGGTATCCGAGCGGGGCAGACAGTCCAGCATCCTGCAGCTTTCTGCCCCTACAGCAATAGGAGCTGCTGACAGCTCCTCTGAGCACAAAAAACGCAGCGAGCAGAGCAAGCAGCAGGGCGAGCGCTTTGCTCCCAGTTGCACAAGACTTTTGCTGAGCAAAACCAGTGGCTGTCACAGCGATCCGGCGGATGAAGGCTGCTTGTGCCCCGCAAATCCCTCCTCTTGCCAGTGCCACCAGCCAGCTCCGCACTCCGCGTCCATCAGGGCTATTGCTGTTTAGTTCGTATTTATGGAAGTGTCTCCTGAACCATTAGGGAAACTGTGGGAGCGGATGGGACGCGGCCAGTGTGCCCCCGGCTGCCCGAATCACCCCTTGCCGCGGTCTCATGTTGGGGACATGGGCAGTAACCCATGGGAGATGCCTCTGCCGGCCTGTGTGTGCGGTCTGGGCGGGGGAGAGGGTTTGTAGGTGCTGAGCGAGAGCCCAGGGCTCTGAGTTACCCCCGCCAGGTTGGGCCCCGCTTGGTGCCGGATTTGTGTCCTGTGGGGCGGATGGCACAAATGTGCCAAGACAAGCGCACAGCAGCGTGAAGCGACGTGCAGCGACATGCAGCAGCGTGCAGCGACATGCAGCAGTGCGCAGCAGGATTAGCGATATGCAGCAGAGTGCAGCAGCGTGCAGCAGTGTGCAGTGGCATGCAGCAGTGTGCAGTGATATGCAGCACCATGTTGCAGTGTGCAGTGGCATGCAGCAGTGTGCAGCAGCATATAGTGATATGCAGTGGCGTGCAGCAGCATGCAGCGGCGTGTAGTGACGTGCGGCAGCATGCAGTCGTGTAGCGGCATGCAGTGGCGTGCGGCGACGTGCAGCAGCATGCAGCAGCGTGCAGCAGGGTGCAGTGATATGCAGCACCATGTAGCAGTGTGCAGTGGCATATAGCGATATGCAGTGGCGTGCAGCAGCGTGCAGTGACATGCAGCAGCAGCATGCAGCAGCGCGCAGGGACATGCAGCACTGTCATGCACGCTCCGGCACAGCACGGCTCTGGCTGTGGCACCGCTTCCCGCATGTCCCCGGTGCCTCCCGCCTTGGCAGCCCGTGCGGCGCTTGGCAGCGAGCGCCGTTCTCGCCACCGCAGCGCGGCCGGAGCCAGAGCCCCTTTGATGTCGCAGGGTTTTCCTTGACACGAAGCCTCCGAGCGCCTTCCCCTTCTCGCCCGGCCCCGGCAGCTGCTGTTCTGCTTTCGGTGCCTCCGCTCCGGGGCTGCCCTGCGTGCGCTCCCGCAGCAACCTCGCTCCGGGCGCCGGTACAACCTGTGACTGCGCCGGGGCTGCCGCCAAGGTCCCGCTTTGAGCAAGGGCTATTTACAGTAAAAATAAACACCCCATGCGCAATGTAGCAAGGGTACAAGTGTCAGGCAAATAAGCTCTTTCCATTAGCTTCATGGCAAAGGGACGCGCTCCTCCTCCCCACGCACTTGCTTGCTTAGGAAAACAGCCTGAAGGACTAAGCTCAGAAAAGATTTTCCAGGGGGAATTGTTTTCTCATATATATTTTTTCTTTTTAAATAACGTCACCAATCAATAAGGTGGGTCACAAGCCTTGGGAATGTTTCTTGGAAGGGCTCAGTGGAATCAAGCGCCTCATTTATCGCAGTAAATTACAGATTTTCTTGTCGGGGGTTTCCATGAGGCACGGTTAGGAAAAAGCTTGTTGGTAGCAGAGGAGGTTTAGGTGCCTTCACGCCGTGCTGCAGCATCCGAACCGGGCGCTGGGCTGCAGAGGTTACAGCTGTCAGGCCAGAGGGTGCAGGCAGAGGCTGGAATTGCTTCCGTTGCTGCTCGCGGGGCCCTTAGCTCTTTGGGTGCTTAAATGATCCGTAATTCCCGCTTTCAGCACTGCCTTGGCTTGAAGGAGGAGTGGACATCACAGCTCCCGGTTGGATGCTCCAGGGCTGGTTCTGCACCGTGTCCCGCTGTGTCCTGCAAGGGCCGCAGCGACGTCCCGCGCCGGGCGCTCCGGGGGCCGCGTGTCCTGGCCCGCGGGACACCTGCTAAGTCATTAGAGCGCTGATCAGCTGCGAACGCTGTTACTAAACTTGGCCCGGCAGCTGCCTACAACTTCAGCAGATGTTTCTAATTTTTAGCACAGTGGAAATTTCTTGAATCACTTCTAAACCCCGTTCCTGGGGAGGAAGCCTCTAGTGACTCATCACTCAGCGAAGCCCTTGGCTCCGGAGCAGACCGTGGCTGAGAGAGGAGCCCGCTGAGCCGTCCAGCTCACTTGTCCTCCCGCTCGCGTGTGCCAGGGCAGCCGTCCTGCGCGCATCAAGGGTCCTAAACACTGAAGCGGACAGATCCGACCCGCCCTTCCCGCCTTCCCTTCCTCTCACCCCATTCCTGTTCCCGCTGCCGGTGGTTGTCAGGGCAGGGAGCGCTCGGAGCACAGGGTGAGTCACGGAGGAGATGGACCGTGACCGGCGTTTCAACACCTACCCGAGAGAACAGCCTCTGCTCACATGAGGTCAGCCTGAACTGGGCTTGCTGCTGGCCCCGGGCAGCTGCATGGATCGCTTAGATGTCCCTGCCACGAGCTGAGCTGCAGTCGCAGCGGGAGGGATGGAGATCGTGTCCTGTTGTACACTAGGGCAGTGGTGGGTGTAGAAGGAGCCTCTGGCTGGTAGCAGTGAGGAATTCTCTCCTGGATGGTCCCGTGTCCCCAGGATCCCACTCGTGCAGTAGAACTGGGCTGGGGAGACCAGCGCCAAGTTGGTACCACTGGGGCAAATCAAGAAGAGAATCTGTGTTTGCGCTTAGGAAATGGTGTCGGTTTTGGGGAGAGAGCGTGGGATGTCTGTCGAAGGGGGTTGTGGCTGAGGACGAGCAAGGAGAATGAACCAGGAGAGGGTGCCGTGCCATCAGGAACTGGGCTGATCTCACCCGTTGGAGCGCTGAGCTGCTCCCGTGGAGAAGCAGCAGGAACCAGCACGATCATTACAAAGGGCTGGAAGATACTGATGTTTCCTATTTCCCTTCTGTTGTGCCCCGTGGGCCTTCTAGCAGGTAAAATGTGGTTTGTTGACAAGCTCCTGTGGTTCGCAGGGGCTAAATGGTGTCTTTCAGTATGTGCACGGGTGGGACGTGGTCGTGTGTGGGGAGGCAGCAGCCCCTCTGTGCTGTGCTCTCAGCGGGATCTTTGCTCCTTCCTGCAGATGCTGCTTCACCCCAACAGCGGGGCCGCGGGGAAGGACGGACAGATCGAGGCGCTGCGCCTGGCTCAGTACAAGGTGTTCTACACAACAGGTACCGTGTCCATTCTGGAGATCGTAAAGTTTACAAAAAAGCTTCTCATGTTCTTGGTTCCCTGCTGATAAGTTCTTGGTTCCCTGCTGATAGGCTTAAAAGCCAAATCAGATTAATACAAGCAAGAACAAGTATTTCCTTTCCCAGCAAGGAGCAAGTAAATGCCCACACGTGTCTGCGTGATGTGCTTTGCAGCACGGGGGTGTTGACCTTGGGAGTGTTCTTGGACTAGCAGAGGGGCCCGGGCTCCCAAAGTGGCGACGTTGTGGACTGAGAGCACCTCTCTGGCAGCCTCTGTTCACCCTCAATTCTACTTGTCGGGCTTTTCTGGGCCAAAAAAATTACACGCTTAAAAACAGGCCTGTGCTGAGAGGGTTGGGCTAGTCTGAAGGGGGGATGTTTAGCCTGAGGGTCACCATTTCATGGAACATTAGAGTTTCCTGCTGCAGGGCCGGATGACCCTGGGCCGTGTGGAAGGTCTGGGCTTGCTCTGCGCTCGGGAGCGTCGCTGTCCTGGCACAGACCGTGGGGCAGAGCGGGTGGCTCCTCCTGTGCTTAGTTATTTGGGTCCATTGACCTGTGCTTCCTCCAGAGCCTCCAGTTCTGGGTGGTGTCTGGAGTTCTCACCTCCACCTGCTGCTGCCCTTGTCCCTGCCCAGCCGCCCTGGGCTCTTCTGCTTCTCCATGCGCAGCCCCGAGCGGCTCCCAGTCCCCTCTGCGTCCTCCTCATGGGCTTTCGTGAGCGGCTCCTCCTGGAGGGCAGTGGTGGCCGGGGCTGGGGTCCCACAGCTGCTGCTGAACCTCTCCCGTTCAAACTACCGGGGCGAATCCTCTGCCCGGCACCGCAGCCGCCCTGAGGCCTGTCCCTTGCAGCATTTAGGGCATTTCTGCAGTTTCCTCCCTTGTGTCAGGCCAGGTGTCGCAGGTGGATAAGGAATACCGTGAGCAGCCCAGGATTCCAGTGTTTTCCCCTTGGTTGCTTCCACAGGAGGAGCCCGGGCTTGCGATGGGAGCGTTGGGCCAGCAGAGCATCACGATCCTCCGCTCATTTTCGACTTGAGTCGCGATGTCCAGGAGCAGGAGCCTTTGGACGTGGCCTCCAGGGAATACCAGGCGCTGCTGCCCGCAGTCCGCAGGGCTTACGCGGAAGCTCTTTGGGATATTGCAACGGACAACGTCTCGGTTGCCGATTATTCCCAGGATCCCGCAGCGATTCCCTGCTGCAGTGCCCGGCACGTGGGCTGCCGCTGCCACGCGGCCTGGTGGGACTGATGTCCTCACTGCGCTGATCCCGGCTTGTGTCCACGGGGCTGCTCCTCAGCCTAGCTCCAGGCTTGCGGTTCCCATGCGGGACGTGGGGTTCCCTTTGCTCTGTGCTATGGAGCAGCAGTAGGTGAGTTGAGTGTCTGCGTGGGCACGGGGTGCAGAGGGTCCTCATTCCCGTGGCTCATCACGGAGCAGGGTGTCCCCCCACAGCCCTGTGTTGCCCGAGGAGCTGGTCATGGCGTTACCTGCAGGTCCTGGCCTTGTGGAAGTAGAAAGGAGATGGGGTTTGTAAAGCTCTGCAGCAGAGGGGCAGACAGGTCTTGGATGAAAACTACTTTCTCCGAGGGCTGGCCTGTGGAGCGAATTCCTCAGGGAAATTCTCTTGCCTTTCCGTGATAGAAAATGAGCCTTGTAGCAGAGGGCCTAGGGGAGCATGAGGAAGGGAAGGAAGGGGCCGCCCACAGCCTCTGCGCAAACATCCCTTGCTGGTGTTGAGACCCTGGAAGTCTGTTGTAGAGAGAATATTTCCTGCCTTTTCCGTGCCAGGACAAGGTGACTGCTTTGGGAAGTGAAGCACCTGCTTCTCTACCCGTTAAGGGAGACTTTTTTTTCCCACCTGGGGTTGCCTTAAAGACCAGAGAGGGTCTCTCAGGGGGTCTCTGTCTGTGAGAGGGGTTTGGGCTCTGGTGCCAGCTGCCCTGTCCTTCCCTGGCCTCTTGCTGGGCAGAGCACTTGGCTTGGGGTAAGGCTGCTCTGCACAGACACTGTGGAGAGCAGGGATTGCTCCGAGCTGCAAAGGCACAACCGAAGGTGCAGCTGCGTCCTCAGCAGGGCCAGGACTTCTCAGCAGCCGAAGGAGGGTTTTCCAAAGTAGCTGGGACTCATGTTTAGGCATCCAGATCCTTTTCTTGGATCTGTCCGTAAGCCGCTTGTCCGAAGCAAGGTGTTAAACAACCAGCTGGCAACTGTGTTGTAATTGTGGGCAGCTCTGCCGCGGTTTCAGCACGTCTGCAAGCAGCTCTGGCCCGCGGCTCCTCACCTGCCTCGCTGGTGCCCCATGGCCGGGTCACTGCGCTCCCGGTGCAGCCCTTCCTTTCTCCAGGTCCAAACCCACTGTCCACGCACTAAAACCTAATCAAGACTGACATCTTTAGGGCCCCACAAAGAACAGCAGGAGCACGGGCGGCCGGGGACAGACTGGGACTTTATTCTCAGTCATTAAACACAGCACATTAATATCACTGCAAAAATACTTTGCCTGGGTAAAATAGTATGTATATGCTGTACAAAGACATAAGTTCAATATATCTTCCTATAAGTACATTTATACACATAAAACAGCATAAATTAGAAAAGGGAAAAACAAGTATATAAAATTCTGGTTACATACAAATCTGATTAAATTAGCATTTACACTGTGGTTCTACCGTATAATTTGTTAAATATAGCGATGTGCTTACAGTACATGAACAGCCCACCCCGACAGCGATGCGAGCGAGGGACTAGCGGGGCCGGGTACTCACATGAACAGACTCTAGGGGAAAGCAGAGCCCACCTGGGGTTTTCTTCTCTCGTCTTTGGGACGCGCGGATCTTCTCTTGGACATTCCTGGCTTTTCCGAAGGGCCTCCCAGCACCGTCCTGAGCGCGGATGTTTGCTTCCATCACGACCTCCTCGCCTTGCCCGGCTGACCTCCGCGGCACAGGATTATCTACCAAAATCAAAACAGAGCGGCCTTAACTTTTTTTTTTTTTTCCCAGCAACAGGGTGTGTTTCAAGTTGCTTTTACGCACATGGGAGCAGAAAGTCCTGCCGTGTTTTACTTTCCATTTCAAGGGAGAGCTGGTTTGTTTATTTTCCCCCTCCCCAAATTTATAGGCCTGAGAACAGGAACCATCTGGCCGGCAGCGAGGCCATTCCTGAGGGTGGGACTCGCTCCCTCCTCAAGGGATCCCAGGATTTCAGCTCCCGGGAAGGCCGGTGCGACCCGGGCCGTGTCTCTCCGGGTGCAGCCTGCACTGGGGACTCAGGTGAGCGGAATCCTAAGGATCCACCAAACTTCTTAGCAAAAGAATAAAGCAGGAACATGGAGGAAACAGGCAGCAGCAGCAGGGGCTTCAAAATGCTTTGTGTTGGCCACTCGTGTTGGAACACAAGCCACAGGAATAGGCGGGGGAAGGATCTGTAGCCAGTCCTGGCAGGGCCTGGGCAAAGCTGTGAGTTTGCTGCACTATCCAGGGGGATTCCTGCATGGACACTAACCCTATGGCAGCGCGTTGGTTAGCTCCAGCCTTCCCCAAAGCGCCCTGCACATCTCCCAGCCTTGCACACGCTGAAGAGCAGACCCAACAGGGACTTCGGAGCGTCGCTTGCCCTGTTCTGAGAACCATGGCACTGGCACCAGGTCGCACGATGCCAGAGGGACTAGAGATAAGCTGGGCTCTGTCCTGCCATCCCCAGTCTGCTGGAGAGGCAGGAGCGGATGGGGCAGCCTGGGTGCTCCTGCGCTGGGGACACCGTGGCCATTGGGCTGGTGACACAGCTCCTGCCTGTCCTTCCAGGGAAAAAACGCATCCTTGGGATGAGACCTGTACTGGGCTCCATGCGGGGTTTATTGTGCTCAACACAACTGCTCTCCGAATGAAACCTGGGGATCAGCTCTGCTCCCGGGCCTCGATGCTCAGGGCCTGCGGAAGGGCGCAGCTGCACACAGGCAGGGATGGTGTAAGCCTGGAAACGTGCTGAGAAATCTGCTACAAGGAGACACTTTTCTACCGAATCCCAGAGGTTTTAAAAGAGCTGCAGGTGGGTATTCTCCGGGTCAGCGGGCACATCGATTCATTTTGGCTCTTGGCACCCACAGTTCTTCTAAATATGAGTTTCAGGGGGTAACTGGGGTGGCTCCTGAGAGGCTGAGCTCCATGCGCTGCCCAGCACGGAGCGTATTCCAGCAATCCCCAAACTGCCCGAAACCTCTGCAGCTCCCATGAGCTAGTGCAAAAGGGGCAACTGCTTGGACAGATAATTGGAAAACAGCAGGAACTGACACAGCATTTGCAGCCCGAACTGCAGGTTAAACTGGAAGTGACTGTCAAATAAACAGAGCTGGTTTGTTCTTGCCCTGCTGAAGGGGTTTGCTCACTGCCAGGGTGATCGATGCAGCTCCTCTGAGCGAGTCTCAAGCCTCTTCTCCAGTTATGGTTTAGCCTGCTGTCCATCTCAGTCACATCCCAGTACTTTCCACACAAGATCAGCAGCAATTCCAGCCTCCCTAGTGAACTAAAAGCTTTTCATCCAGCCCCATCAATGCAAACAAGATACGTAATTGAACTCGGTTAACCTCTTGCTACAGGATTCCTCAGCAGTGCAGGCCTAGCCAATAACAACACCCACATTAATCCCCGCTGAGGTCAGTTTTCAAAATCACCTACGTCCTCCCCAGGTATCTCGTCTCTTCTCTGACCTGTCCCTCCTTCGAGTTAATGAAAAGGCAGTTTCCTGCAGCCAGCAACAGATTTTGGTGTTAGACTGAAGCTCTGTTTCCTATTTGCTATGAACCACTGGGCCTCTGCAGTCCTCACCAGCACTTGAGGTCAGGGGAAGGCAAAATGCTGGAAAGTGGAGAGGAACTGGGGGCTGTGAGCACTGCTCCCTCCCCAGGAAAATGTCTTGAGTTCAAAGCCCTTCTCGTGGCCGGGGCTGTGGGTGAATATTCCATTTTGTCACAAGTTTTGAGGTTTTTAAACGTCTTTTTGTTGCACACTGAAAGACAAACAAAACCCTTCCCACGTTTCCACAAAAGAGAACGCTGTCAAAACATTTTTGTTGGATAAGGTCAAGTTTTCTCTCCCTCCTTCGCACAGAAGTGACCGATCCCTGAAACCCCTTCTGAACGAGTCATTGAGACCGAACATTTCAGCACTGAGAAAACAACAGAGCTCAGTGAAAATTTAGAGCATCAAAACATCCTGACCAGCTCTCCTTACGAATTAACACAGCAGGAGCCGGTGCTGCAGGGGGAGCAGATGCAAAACACATTACCACGAGCAACGGAGGGGGAAAGCAGAGGTCCTAGCTGCACGCACGGCAGCTGGAAGCTCCCGGTGCTAAGCCACCGTGTGGAACTGTATTTTTGGAAAGCTCCTTCCTCCCACGCCACCTCCTCCCTGCATTGCACACGTAAGTTGCTCTGTCACAGGACTGTGACAGATCCCAGTGTGTTTAATAAAGCGCTTGCTGCTGCTGCAGGGATGGGGCTGTCCCCATAGCTCCTGTACCCAGGCCACATGTGCAAGTGGAAGAAGCAGCAGAGGATTCCAGGAGTCCCCCCAGCTCCTGCGCAGGCAGCTCTGGCACTTTAAATATCCTTCCTAGGAAATGGAATTGGACAAACAGAAAACTTTCGTTCGGAGTTTGCAGTAGGTTATGCTACAGGTAACAAAAGAACCGATCCAAAGCTTCTGTGACTGGAAAAGCTGGATTTAGGTAGTGTTTAAAATGGAGTCACAAGCTAGTCATCTCTGCCATAACACTTTGCATCGGCTTAAAGTGCCTTGCAGAGGAGGTCAGCCTTAACATATGGAACAAATCCTGGGTCCCCAGTAAAGTTTTTACTTCCTCCTCCTTCAGGCAAAATTCCAACAGCGGAATGTGTAAAAACAGAGTAAGGGATTCAAAAGTCTGCCGAGTTTACAACTTGAAATCCATTACAATACGCTGCTGTATCAATGTATTACTACTATGAAGGCAGTACTGATTACAACTCTTATCACAGTAATCAAGCTCTGTGAATTTAAGGGTTAAATATTTAGCATAAAAAATGCTTGTGTAACAGAGGAACAGGAGACACACTGCTAGGCTTAAGTTAGGCTTTTAAAAGCCAGTATGTCCTTCCAATGACAACATGCCATTTAAAAATCATAAAATAATTTAGAGCTCTGTTGGGCTTTTCTTCTTTGTATTGGGTAAATACAAGCTTTTAGTTATCTTGGAAATCAGGAGACCGGTGATACTCACTTATGTCCTGGATGCTTTCCCAGTCACTAACCCAGTTGACTGAAAATGCTGCAGGGAGTAGTGAGTGTTTATTTCTAAATGATGGTGGTGTTCAGACTGAAGCTATTCCTGTTAATAGTAGAGATATGCACAAGGCACAAAGGTAAGATCTGGATCTGAACGTCATTCTGCACCTGCACCTCAGCTGGTTTGTTCGGATCCATTTCTAGTTATTAAATTTGATCATCTTTCCCCAGCCCTGGCTGCCATTGAGTGGGGGTGGAATCTCCCTGGCACTGTCCCTGTAGCTTAATTAGTTATTTTAAGCTTCACAGTGAACTGGGACAAGGTAGGGGCAACAAGATCTCTTCTGTTAAGAGGTTAATACTTTCTTCTTAGCATGAGGGTTGTATTGCTGTTTTAGGGATCCTGAATGCTCACAGGAGGAAACTCATTCTCGTCATCAAGACACACTGGTCCGGTTGCAAACTCATGCTCTGGGATAACCTCTCCTCGCAGGGCACCACCGTCCTCTGAATAACCTGCCAAAGTAAAAATAAACGTAAGATAAGGGACTGGAACGTGAGAGTTGCCCAGTCCTTTCCTGCAACAATTCAGTGCTAGCTTCATTACTGAAAGGTTTAACAAGTGTAAGAAAATCTATACAGATTTTGGCAAAAAAAAAAAAAAAATCAGGAGATCTGACTTCTACAACTGTGGCTTTACCTCTTGGACACACGTCTGGCAGCAGCTGCTGTTTGACAAAGTGTAAAGCAAGACTGGATGTGCTCCCTGCTCTCAGTACCACAAGTGAGTCCTGGGAAGTGGAACAAAACTCCTGACCTATTCTCAGGGGCAGAGCATGACCCTTAAGCTCAAGAGATTCCTGCCACCGCAGCCTGCATTGCCCGGGTAACATTTGTGGCTACCAGGAGCCTCTGGAAGTTCAAGGATTTCCCATTCTGCTCCACGAGGCTGTTGTGCATCTGCCTGAGGAGGAGGTGGCTGGCGCTCACCTGGCATGGTCGACGTTGAAGGCACTGTGCTCTGTCTGGCTACGGTTGCTGCGTAGGACTGAGGTAACGGAGGCTGGAGGTCATTTTCTTTGTTCTCCTCCATCTTTCCTGAGTCAAGCAGACTAGTTGTAAAGGAACAAGAGAGAGGAAAAGCATTAGCTCTGGCCCTGTCTGTTTCTCCACCAGCACTGGGTAAGACCCACATACACACACATGCATCCATGTCACCTTGAAACACATCACCCATCTGTGACACTGAGCCCAAGCTGGGCTGCAGGGGAGGAGCTCACTGTTCTCAACAAATAAAGCAGGAGAGGGAAGGAAAAGATAGGGAAAGTGCTACTACAGCTGCAGGACAATGCTGGCAAGGGAACAGAAAGGGAAGACTGGCCACAAAGGCTTTAGATCACAAAGGAAAACAGTGTTTCTAACCACAGAGGGGCTGCAAAGGGCTTGCAACGGGAGCGGAATAGGTGGTAAAGCAGCACGGGCTGGTTCCGGATGGAGGCTGAGCAGAGATGCTGTGATGTAATGTAGCTCATGACCCAAGAGGCCCTTTCTGATGCTAAAAGAGGAACCCACATCGGAAGCAGCCCTGCCAGTTCACAGGAGGAGCACGCGGGGGGCGGCGGGGCTGGAGGAGCCGGGCAGGCCGGAGCACGCTGGACAGCTCAGCTTTGAAGCGCCTGTGTTTTGTGGCGGTTAAAGAACTGCTGGCATTTTCCTGGCTGGCAGCCACATCGCTGCCTAGAGCGCGTGCTCCATCCCTCCCCACGCCGACGGCGTCACATCTGGAGCCCGGCAGCCCAGATGTGCGTCATGGACCTGTCGGGATTTGCATACGAGCTGAAGAGCAGCACAGAGAGCACCCCTGGCCACCTGCACGTGTGTACACGTGTGTACAAATGCTTGTGTTCATGGGAGCGCCCAGTCCTGTCCCACATAATCACACCCCTGAAACTACCTCTACAGCAGCCAGCAAGGCCTGGAGGCTGCTCCCTGCTCTCCTGCCCCTCTGACCATCGGTGGCTGTTGTAGGAGACATCTCCCAAGACCCAGCGTGCCCACCTCTGCCAGCTAGGTTGAAATGTCCCAGAGCTGCCTGAGGACTTGAAATGTCTGTTTTTTCCCTCTGCATCCCTGTTTCTACAGCTCCCTTTTTGTACTTTCTGGCAAAATTTCTCTTATTTTTTCAAGATCAGCTTCCGTATCAAATGTGCCTGCAGCACCCATGCACTCAAGGTGTAGTTACCTGTGTTTCTTAATTAAGACACACTCCCCTCCGTCTTGCGGGTCCAGGTTGTAGATGTAGAGGTGTCCATCCGACGTCGTCACTAACAATCGAGGCAGCTTCTGGATCCTAATGAGAAAAGCACGAGCCCAAATGCACAAATGCCCGTGGAAGGCACCCACATACACACCGTGTGCTGCTCTGTGGTGCAGGGCCACGGACAACAGTTGTGCTCCGTGCAGATGGCTACGTCTGTCCACCCACTGGGGTGGCAGAGGGAGCCCAGATGTTCCTACGTACGTGGCAAGGGCACAGATGTTCCTTTGTCCGGAGATGTTTAAGCGGACAGTAGCAAAGGCTCGATCCTGGTTCATCATTCCTGATACTTGAGCCGGGAGGTAGTTGGTGGCAGCCTGGAACATCTTTCCCATGTAACCACTCCAGGTTGGAGGCTCTTCTGGTCGGCTGAGAGGGTCACAAAGCAACAAGTGAGGCTACTGCTCCTAGCCAGAACGCCTGAAACGTCCCTGATCTCAAGACCTTCTTTAGCAGTGAACACAAGAGCTCCCCTGTGCATCCCTGCACGCGTCCTTCATTTCTGTCAAGAAGGACTGATTTGTTGGCACCAAGGAAAAGCAATGCAGGGCTGATCCTCGCTGTGCACTTACTCTTCTGGGCTCCCACTGCGGTGTTACAAGCCTGGATATGGCCTCTGTATGGCCTTGCTTTAATGTGGTCTACAGAAAGTGCGAGAGCACTAGGAAGCCTATGAAGAGAGGATGGATGCGGCAGACTCAGTGGGAGAGTCAAGGCATCTCCTTTCATGCCATCCCCCAGCACGGAGATAGACTCACCAAGGAGATGCAAGGCAGATGCAGCCCTGCAGCCAGCAGGTCAACCCCGAGCCCCCTCACCTGTCCGTGAGATGATCCAGTTTGAAGATGTGCACCGTCTCCGTGTTACTGGAAGCGCACAGGAACTGGGAATCCATGCTGAATACCAGGGAGCTGATGTTCACATACCTGGCGCCAAGGAGAGACAAAACTGGTCACATCATGGCACGCCACTAAGTGGGAACCACTGGATTTTGTGCATGGACAAGTGGATGGAGAAGAGGGAGAGTCCATAGACTACAGTAAGGACGGGGCCTGACTAGCATTTCCCCAATCCCTCCTTCAGCAGGGCTGACACAGTGGCGAAAGCCAGGGAGGTGGCAACATCCTTGCTCACACAGCTGTTTGCAGAGAAAACATCTGTGCTTCCCCTTGTGGAGCAGCTAAAGCCTCTGGCACTGCAGGGGCCAGGGAGGATGTGCAGAGCCCCGGGCAGGGCAGCCCCGTGTGACACCTCCTCCCGTGCAGGCTCCCCAGGGCCACGGTCACTGCACTGGCAGAAGTGGGTGTTGAAGGAATGAGAGGCCGTTCAGGGATGTGGGATAGGGAAAATTCTGGAAACAACTGATTGAAAACACTCAAGGGAGTCTGCTGAACAGGAGCAACAGCCCATCCCTGCCTTGAGGCTTGGGGTCTGTCCCAAAGACTTGGTAGCTGCAAACCACCCCTCTGGGAAGGCCAGGGTCAGGATGACGACTAGGGACTTCCTTAAAGTAGGAAACAAAGACGAACACAGCAAACAGACTGAATCTACCTCTGTTCTCTGTGGCTGCCCTGTTCTGTGACACACTGAATTGAGCACTAAACCCGCCGGAGGCAGCTGGGAGCAGCGTGGCTGCTTGGCACAATGACAGTTCTATTGGATTTGCTCGCGCTTGTTTTCTTTCTGCAAAAGATGCCAAAGCCACCAGGATCTGACGTTGCCCTGTCCCTCTGTTTACACTTCTGCTCCTAGAGCTCTCTGTACACTTGTCACTGATGGACGAACGAACTGACCTTTTCATCCCTCGCCGGAATTCGTAGAGCTTTTGCCCACCAGGAATGGAAAATACACGAATGACTGTGCCCTGCAAAAAATGCAAGTGGAAATATCACATGGGAGCAAAGCAAAGAGCAAGAGTCCCTTTTGCTAACACACCACAGAGAGTCAGAACGGGCAAAGATTGCACCTGTTTGTCAGCCCTGGAAGCTGGGGTAAACCTGGATCCAAAAACTGGGCTTTTCTGAGCCAGAATCCTTCCATTTGCCCCTTCCCAGCATTTAGGGCAAGCGCTGCCCAGCACGCCCGTTCTCTGTGCGCAGAGCTAGCAGCAGTCCCGGCTCCCCGTGGCCCACGCTCACCTTTTCAGAGGCGCTCGCCAGCTTCGAGCCCGTGGAGTTGAAGGTTAGAGCAGCCAGGGGCCCGTCGTGGGCAGGGATGGTGCAGGCCGTTTTCTGCAGGACAGAGGTAACATGAGCGGGAGAGACAGGCTGCTCCTCCGATGCTTGAGCGGAGGGTGTTCCCTGCCTCGAACCCACCTAGGGCGTCTGCCATGGGATCATAACGCGGCTGTGATGTCCCCTCAGCATTTCTTAGCTCTGCCTCACGCTGCACCTTCCACCTGCCAGGCACTGCGATTAAGCAAAGCTCGTTGCAGCTCCTCACCGCTGCAGCTGAGCTGCAGAAAAGCAGCTGCGGCTCCTGTGAAGCCCAGTGTTTTCTTGTGTGTGTGTGTGCTCCATGCAGCCTGCTCTGCCCAGACCCTTGCTAGCCCCTATCGGAGCAGCCACGTGCAGAGGCTTCACCCGGCTCTGCTCCTCCCCACGTGCATCTTGGCCTCCGCGAGCTCCCACAGCACGGACAGCGTTACGAAACTCAGTCCTGGCATAAACAGCGAGACCATCAGGACCTGCTGCTGGCCAGGGACGGGCTTCCCGGGGGCTGTGGATGCCTCACGCTGCCCACAGGCTCCAGTCCCACATCACTCCCACCCCGTGGGGTGGCAGAGCAGAGGCCCATGCACAGCGTGTGTCGCTGCTGCAGCTCCCATGGGCAGCCCATCCGCTCCCGCTCAGGGACTCTGGAGCATGGATCCTGCTCTCTGGATTATCCAGGACTGGGAACTGCATGTCCTGATCTCCCTGGGGCAGCTGGTCCGGCACAGCATCCACGCGAGGGGCTGGGGCACGTGCCTGCCCCAGGCACTCGATCCCCCTGCAGCGTGGCTCGCGCAGAACACAGATTCATCCCTCCCACGGCCCCGCGGTGGCTCTGGTTATTTACGGGCCCCACCGGTATCCGCAGGGGCGAGCTCAGCGCTTACCAAAGTGTTTCCGTCATACAGCGCGATCTCCCCGCTGCTCGCGCTGCCGGGATAAGCCAAGTAGGAGTTGGCGTGGTTAATGGAGAGAGCGCACAGACCTGGCGAGGCAAAAAAGGGACGAGCTGAGCGAGGACGGAACGCGGGATCGCAGCCACGGAGCGGCGGGGGGCCAGGCGCGGTCCCATTCCCGGGCAGTGTCCGCTGCTGGAGCAGCTGGAATCCCTCGGCCGTGGGGACACCTGCTGGTGCGGGACAGCACGGCTCCCTGTCCCTGCACGGGGCCTATTCTGGGCACCGCGCGGATAAACAGACGGGATTCTGCTTCGTGCCGGACTTGGCGTCTCTCCTGCACCCAGCTCTGCTGAGGAGGCAAGAGGAGGTGCACAGAGCTCCGCAGGGCATGCACTACACTAGGAGAAAACAGAATTCCTGTCCAGATGCAGCGGGATGCACCAGCTCCCTGGCCCGGCAGCGCCTCTTCCTTCTCTTGGAAAGGAGAAGGAGAGGAGAGAGGGATGGACGAGGAACCTGAGTGCAGCTAAACGCTGCCCTCGGGGAGACGCTCCTGTCCCCAAGGACCTGGGGACAGAAGGTCTCTCTTCCCGGCTCTCCTTGGTGCTGCTGGTGCAACCCGTCCGTGAGGACATGGCCCTGGCCCTGGCACCGGCACGGCCACGGGCGGGCGCAGCGAGGCTCTGGCTTTAGGTCATTGTTTATAAGGGAACAAAGTGGCCGGCGGAGCCAGGGCCTTGCGCTGGTCCCTGCCGCTCACAGGCGTTCCCAGCGCGCGGGGTGGCCGCAGTCAAGTGCAGGCCGTGGCACCCGGCAAGGGCATCCAGGCGCAGGGCTGTCCCCACGGGCACAGGCGCCGCTCCGAGCGGAGCATCCCGAGGAGGAGACGGCTGGAGCCGAGCAGAGCTCTGAGCCAGCCGGGCTGTGAGTCACCCGCTGCTCCGCGCCCGCCTGGAAGAGGCCAGCGGAAAAGCAAGGGAAAACACAAACAGGAGCGAACTGAGCTGACCTCAGGGATGTGCGGGGAGCAAGGACATCCGGGGACACCGCGGGGGAGCCCCAAGGACGCTGCCCCGAGGGGGTCAGTGCAGGCGGCAGGGGAGGAACAGCCCTGGTGCTGGTGCTGTCAGGATGGCACCACTGGCAGGGACTTACTTGAGCACTAGAGAGGGCTGTCCTGGCTCTAACGGGAGCAGGTCCCACTGGAGCTGCAGCTGGGGGGATCACAGGAATGAGGTCTCTGCCTTGAGAATCCCTAGCACCAGCTTGAAACAAAAATGGGCAAAGTGCCAGTTGCAGAAGCCCTTCTGGGAGCGGTGTCCATGTGTCCCTCCTGCAGCGGGGCAGCAGGGATGCGATCCCCACAGCTCCCTCCCTGCTCCCGGAGATGTGCCCTCATGGCACGCACATCCACACAAGCACTACGAGCAACTCGGAGCAAGCCCTGAGCCAGGGCACGACCACGGCCCTCCCTTGAGCTATTCTGGGAGGAACTGGGGCAGGGATGTGCTGGGGAGAGGAGCCATCCTGCCCGTCCTGCTGCCCCACAGATGCTCCTGTGCCCAGGCTGGGCAGTGACCCCGCTCAGCGCTGTTACCCCGGGATCCTCCTGTCGTTTCCCCCGCTGCAGAGCAGAGCTGCTCGCCAGCGCCTCGCTGCAGCAGCAGCATTTGCTCTGGGGACAGACTCGCTCCTTATCTGAACGAACACAAGCAGCCTCACCCACCCCAGCACCTTCCTCTGCTGCGTGGAGGGAGCTGACGAACAGCCCCGAGCCGACAGCCCCGAGCCCGTGCAATCTCCCTGGAGGGGCAGCGCACGTCCCTGCCGCAGGGAACGCAGCTCCACGCGCACCGCTGCTCCCGGGAGGCCTGGCCAAAGGGCTGGGAGAGCCCACGGCCTCCATCTCCCGCATGCACCATCTCTGGGATGAGGTTTGGGGCTGAAGCAGATGTTCCAGGGACAGAGGGAGCACGCGAGGCAAGCGCAGCGCTTGTCACTCGGCTCGTTTCAATAACAGCTGCTGCGGTAAAGGAGTTTTAAAATATTAAGTCCATATGAAGTCCTGTGATCCGCAAGAGCCCAGTCATGTCCCAGCGACTGCTGATTGCTGCTGCTTTTAAGCTATGACCAGATCATTCTGCCCTGCTGCAGAACAGCTCCAGGCATGGGTGTCCCCTCCTCGCTTGCGCTGGAAGGTTTTAAACTTTAATTATATTTGCAGCATTTAGTATGTTTAATCCACACACAGAGACCATCTGCTAAGACCTGAACTAGGTCAGGGCAGGAGCTGTGTCCCGGGAAGCTCGGGAGCCAGGCGTGAGCACAGCAGTCACTGCACGAGCCACCACCCTGGAGCAGAGGCTGCAGCCCGTGACCAGGCTCGCGCAGCGACACACGACAGCGACGCCGCGGGCGCGCGGCCAAGCTCCCTCCTCGCCGCCAAAAATAGCTGCTCTCCCATCAACAGGAAAGCCGGATTCGCCCGACGCTGGGCAGCACAGATCTGTTCTGCAGCCACCTGCCCTGCCCCCTGGGTCTGTCATCCAGGCCCAGGCTCCCGGGAACGTCGCGCAGAGTTCACCCGGAGACACGGTGGGATCTGCGGTGCCCTCGGCTCCCTTTTCTGGATGCTCCTCACAGCACCGATGAGCCTGGGAGCTGATTCCAAGCCCATGGGCAACCATAGGGGCTTTCTACCTTAGCGTGCCCGTAGCCAAGAGACCCTGGTGAGACCTCAGCCCTGGAGGGAGCCCCGCTGGGAAGCAAGGCTGCTTTGTCCAGGTTGCTGAAATGCCGCGGGACTGACACCAACCACGTGGAAGGAAGGGGAAGGAAGCCCCAGAAGGAAATATTCCATCTGCCCTGTGTGTGGAAGGAAACTTGTAGCCCTGGCCTGCCTTAGAGCTTTGCTCTTTCAGCAGATAATCCAGGCACATTGCAGGGAGCTGAGAGCTGCACCGGGAGCCCACGTGATGACACGGGACTGAGCCTGGGGGGTGAAATCAAACCATGCCGCCCGTTTTAGCTCCCCTTTGAGGCATTTGCTCAGGACAGAGCCGCGTTTCTTCTCTCCCAAGCCAGACTGACCTCCTGCTACGGTTCTGGCTCCACAGCACTGAATTAATTGTGCTAAGAATACACAAACCACAGGCTGGTTTCAGTTCTAACACTCACGCTGTGGCTCTGCAGAGCTGATCTCTCCCTTTCACCCAGTCTTCCGCACTTACCTGTTGTATTTGGAGGTGTGTCCAGAATAGTCTTCAAAAGCTTCATGTCCTTAATGTTATGGATGTAAATCGACTCCTCCAGGCAAACAATCAGCCTCTGCAAGAGCACAAGGGACAGGCACAGAACCTCTGTACGTCAGTATGGGTGCGGTGCCCCTGTTTGCCCTCCCACAGTTCACACGGGGGAATCTTTGCTGTCTGAAAAGCTCTGCAGGGATTTTGGACACACTGAAATGCAACAAAACTGGTGTCTTCTGCTCCTATACCTGTCCTTGCTGGAGAGCCCAGGATTTTCATGGCTCTGCTTTGGAGACGGCCTGCATCTGCTCGGGTTTTGGGAAGCAGACATGAAATCTCAACTTCTCTGCTGCTCTTCAGATATGGTGTACTACATTCCTGGGGATAGGATGATGCATCCCGATGATATATTGCCAATGGGCCTTAATGACTGTTTATTTTTCCTGCTACCTTTTTTTTACAATTCTTTACATAACATATTACTTTTTAGTCACAAAAAGCCAGGAGCAGAGGGGCTGCCAACTGCTCGTGTCAGGACGTTGGCTGATGGGATTACTCATCCCTTGCCCTGTTTTCCTCCTGATTTGGAGGCACATATTTAGGTGACGGACTTCCCACCATTGGTGAGCCTAATGGTCTGATCAGCAGACTCTATCCTCTCTATGCTTTATGTGCCTCGAGTTGCTAGCAGAATTGTATAGAGATCAGGCCGGGAGACATTTGTTCAGAAAGAGCGACAATGGTTAAACGTTTCACATCTAATATTGACAACATTTCAGCAGATGGATGGAGTATTTCCAAGTCAAAGTGCTTGAACCTCTCCTGCTGAGCAGATCAGGAGCATCCACAGAGCCAGGCGTCAGCTCCACAGCCAATAAAGCAGCTGCCAAGCAACGATCAGGAAAGGCAGAAGCCAAAATTCCATGGAGGTGTTTTGCATAGATGCCTTTTTGGGATCAGGCTTTGGACCTGGTTGACAGGTTGTGTTTTCTAAGCCTGGGTAGCACTCAGCTCTACTAACATTAGTGCCAAGTGTTCAGAAGCTCTGAAAATATCTGAATAAAATTGCAAGGCCAGACACTCCCTGTGATCCTGAAGCTGAAGCACCCAAATCCATGTACTGGAAGCCTCCGCCTCTTTAGAAATGAGGCCACTTATTTAGTATCTAAATGTGGAATTTAGTTACTAACTTGAAACACCCACATTAGAAATATCTTTGCCTCGCTCCGCCATTTCTGCTCAGATCAAACCATTTCCCACTTCTATTCCCGCCAACCACAGCATCTGGGGCTGTGTCAGAGCCGTTCTGGATTTCCAGGAAGGCTTTTCCTTTTCTACAGTAACAGCCCTCAACTCGCGAACTGAGACTGTCAGAGCGATGTTTATACAGCCGATTTCAGCAAAGCTACCACATGCTTTCCCAGAACTGCAAACACGCTGCTCTTGGTGAACACGAGCAGGGAGGTTTTCAGATGGCAGCAAAGCAGCAGCCACAGCTGCTGCAGGAGGTGCTGGCACCAACAGGGACAAAATCCAGGAATGGACAAGAAGACTGACAGGAAGGGAGGCGAATGGGCTAAGTTGGCTTCAACAAGCCCATGTGGTGGTGAAGGAGGTTCATTCTCTGCCTTCCCTGGAGTCCCACAGCCCACACTGACATCATGGAAAACAAGCTGAGCTGAGGAGTGGGTTTTATCCTTGCTCTTTTTTGACTGAAACTCGCAGAGGATGCTGCAACAGCTACACCTTGTACACTACACTACTGCTCATCAGGATTTCTCTTTAAAATTTCACACAGACATCAGCCAAGTTAAATACGTGATCTGTATGTTGATGACTTAAACTCGGTGGGTGTGGATGCAGCCAAAAAAATAAAAAAGTAGCAAACTTCTCCAAGAATTCAGCAGGAATTCTTCAACAGGAATTCGCTTCAGCCTGGTGAAGCAACACCCAGCAAGGCTGCAGGGGAGCTTCTCACTGCTCCTGCAACGCAGCCTTCTTCCCAATGTTGGGACAAGCCATGATGCAGGCACACAAGGACACCCCTAGTTGGAATTAAAGGGAAGTCCAGATTTTGCCATCTCCATTGTAAGTCTCAAGGAAAAAAAAAATCAATTCAGGACAGATCTAATTGTAGTATAGAACTTCTGGACAAATACGGCTTTACTGGAAATTCAACCCAACTTCCTTATGGGAGAGCCTTACTACAGGATCCACTGTTGCTAACCTAGGCGAGGCTGATTGCATACAATTACACAAACTGCTTATTTCTCCATTGCAGAATGTCCTCTGCTCCTTATGGCATATACTTGGAAAATAATTACAGACAAAAAAAAAAAAAAAGATGACATAAAATCCTCCAAAAAAGGTTCATGGCTCCCACAGGACTGTGTCAGTTCACACAATCAGCCCTTAAAAACTTCTCAAAGTGGCTTGAACATTTTCTGTATCTTTGAAACCAAAAAGAGGTAGCAGAGATGGGCTGAAAGCAGAAGTCAGTGCTTGGAATGCAACAGAGAAAAGAGAATGAAAAGGTATTTTTGAAGCAAAATTGCATGCTGAAAAGGCAGGAAGGCAAACAATAAAGAGTTTTGTTTAACTGCTGGGGAAACAAGGACTCATGGTGACCACAAACCAGCACCAGCAAAGGCACCAAGTGGGACAACTCTGGCTAGCCAATTTCTGTAGCCTCTTACCTGACGATTCAGCCGGATGGACAAAATATTACTGGAATAGCTGTAGTTGCAGATCTCTGTCCCTTTCTTGAAGTGGTAGACATTCATTTGCTGTGGCTTGGCATGACTAACCACAACCACGAGGCTGCTGGAGAACAGACGCTCCACGATGTAAACATCTGGGATTTCATCTAGGTACAGGAGGAAAGGAAAACAGTTTTCAGCTTGGAACGTGGAAGGTTTGTTTGAAGAGAAAAGTGAGACAGCTCAGGAGGGAATCCACCTGCAAGGTTTGCTGCTAAGCTACTCAACATCTGCTTTTGTTAAAAATTACCAAGAGCTGGCACAAAGCATCTAGGTGAAAGGAAGGAGGAGTTAATGGACTTTCCCTGGAGGCAGAATGTCAGCAAGCCCCGTTTGACAGCCCTGTTGTGGGTCTCCTTGGCCAGGCTCTCCAGCTGTAGCTAATCCTTGGGAACAGGATATAAAGAGGAAGAGCTCACCCTTATCAAAGGAACTGAGTGTCCTAAGCAGTTTGGTCAGGGATCTTCCTGGAGGAAGCAAATGAGCCAGGCCTCATTGAGGTAAGGAGCAGCTTTCTGTAAATGATTTTTTTTTTCCTGCATGATGCCTGATTTCTGCCAGCCTTCTTAGGGAAGATGCATTTTCTCCCTCTCCATGGCTCCATCCAAGCCTGCAGCCATGGTTTCTAGGGAGCTCCAGCATGGCTGCTGGCTGTGGTGAACGTTGGTGTGATGTGTCTGGCAGAGACTGTTGTGCTGGGTTGGCACCGTTACAGTGGTCCTGGTGAGCCCGTGCCCAAAATCATCTAGGAAATCCAGCACAGGTAGCTGCAACCTGCATGCCTGGGCTGTCCTTTGGAGGAGGCATGAGGACAATATTACAGTTATGCTGTGGGGCTGCCTAAGTCTCAACTCCTCAGCCTGCATGTGTCACTAGCCTCTTTGGTCAGGCTCTGGGGGCAATCCAGACTCCTAAACAGCTTTAAAACAAGGTTATGCAGTCTCTGAGCTACTCTGTGAGGCAGAGAGGAGTCTGGACTCTGCTCCAGATGATGCAGCTATGCCTGGCTGCCCAGGCTTCATCTGTCTCCTGCGGAGAGAGAGAGACTGGCATCTCCCTTGTGTTGCTTATGTCTTGACTGGGGTAAGTTTGAGCCCAGTGATGGCCTGAACCAGACCCAAGTATGAGCTCTGGGAGGCTGGACTTGTCAGGCTAAGTGCATTATCTGCTGCTTGGAGCAGAACTAAAATCCTTTTTACATAAGAAACTTGTTCAAAAACTTATTTCTTGCAAATACCACACTGGGCCCAAAGCTGGCCTGTTATCCAGTGTAATGGTGGGGACCTAAAGCCTCCTGATGTGTATGCAAAACACAGTAGCAGTTAACTAGCTCTGAGCACTGCAGAGCAGCCCTGTGGAGCAGGGCAGACTGCTGCATTCAGACTGAACTGATCTGGGCTCTAACTCTCTGGGACTCCTCCAAATTTGTTAAAATATTGCTGGTGGCTGGGAAGGTTCTCTAGAGCTGTAGCTTGGATTAAAGGCCCTTGTGCATGGTGCAACAACACAGTTTCTCTCCTGCTATGGCACAGAACTAGATGCCATCTGTGTAATAGCAGTGAGCTGAACAGCTCCCCTGAGGCAAGTTAGAAGTGCAATAGTGCAGCTAAGAGCTGTCAGGCAATATTCCTGTGCTGCAAAAAGGGGGAACTTACTGCTTTCATGGACCTGGTCCAGTTGCTCCACAGAGCTTAGGGAGAAAAGCCTGTATCCAGTTGTGGTTCCAATTGCCAGGGAGCTGTAAAGATAAGGCCAGAGTCAGCAAGTTCAGTGTTCGTTGCTTCCAGGTTACAGCAGGAGTTGCGGGAGATAAGGGAAACAGGTGGCTCCTGGCACAGTGATCTGTGAAGGAGCAACTTCAGGGTCTGCTAAAGCAGTTAAGGGAACAAGCCCAGCAAAGCAGCACTTGTCTGTATGACCCTGTAGCTGCTATAGGAACATATGGACCCTCCTCCAGCTGCTGGGCTGCAGCTGAGACCTTTGGGCCGCGGCTGCCTGGAGAGCTGGGACGAGGGGTCGTTTCCTAAGCGATGAGCAGATCCATCCATGCGGACACGTCCCCTCCTGGGGGCTGCACAGGCCACGCAGCACAAGGTGCCCTGGGCCAGCACAGCCTCTGCTTGTGCCCGGCTAGAACCAGTAGCCACGTCCAGGTCTGCAGCTGGTCCCAACGTGGCACCGCGGCTGCCCGCAGGGTGCTCCTTGTTGGGACAGCCAGGATTCGGTGTGGAGCCAAGGGCCTGTCCAGGGGAGGCAGTGCTGCCCGCCCGGCTGAGCTCATCCCGGTGCCACGCAGGCTGTGCCAGGGCCATCCCTGGAAGGAGCCAGCTGGGGATGGAGCCGGGATGGACGCGGCCTCCAGGGAACTTCTAGGGCGGCCAGGAGTTATTTCTGTGCCCCCCCCCCCCCCTAAAGAAG
>JAWLRI010000424.1:4265320-4283058 GCA_034781795.1 Crypturellus tataupa
ATTCAAAAGGTGTTTGAGGTGTGTTTACCTCCTCACCCCTTCGCCCCTGCTACTTCCCCAGCATTTTGGGTTGTTCCTCTCCAGAACTTCACTTTCAGGGTTTTCAAACCACGTTTGCCAGTAACTTTTCAGAGCATAAAACACAAATATTTGGTCCGTGTCTCCGAGTTAAGATGAAAATAGCAAGTTTTGGCCTTGGTGCAGATGCCCTGTTGGCTCTGACTCTCACACTCTGATAGCTGTTAAAAACATCTGTGAACCAAAGGGCTAAAGGAGCAGCAAGAGAAAAGACTTCAGTTTAGTTGTGCTCAAAGTCTTTTTAAACACTCACCTTTCTTCTCAGGCCTCACTTCACACAGAGGTCTCACAAGCACCTTGCTCATATGGCAATGGTTAAGTTTAGTTGGAGACACAAGCAGAAAACTTCCAAAATGCATCCCAATTACTGCAGAATTACAAGGGGAAAATCTTGCAAATCAGATAACCGAATCTTTCTTTGTCTGGATTGAACTTGCCCTGTGATACTCTGGATGCTATTCTGAAAGCTGGCACAGGCTCCAAGGGACATTAGGAATGCAAAAATAGCATTAGGTTTGGCCATGCCCAGGTTCTCAGGTGTAGACTGATGTTCATGATGGTTTAGAGGAAGGGCTGAGGAAGGGCTGAATCTATTCACTTTTGCTCATCACACAATCTCACACATGTTTTGGTATGAAAGACAGAAAAGCTACAGTTTGCAAAGCACAGTACAGAGGAACAGTTTTAAAAATAACTTTATATGCATATCCAAGGTGAGTGTAGCCCAAGAGTCGGCACGGCAGGCCAGGATGAGCTTCTGGAAAACCCAGGTGTGTTCCAGAGGCTGCCGGTGCTCTCAGTACCTGCTACTCCGGGAGCAGGGAAGGCAGGTGGCATCTTTCGGGCCGTCTGCTGGCGGGGAGGCTGGTTTTCGCAGGGCTGACCAGCGGGGGAAGGCAGGGTGTTTTAGTGTGGCCTGCTGCTTGGGGCTTCTCCTTCGGACTCGGTGTTGCTGCTTGCTCCCTGTCCAGCCTGGGGAAGGTCGGTTGTAAAGCCCTTACGTCTGGCTCCGTGCTGCAAAGAGTTTCCTTGTTGAGCACTTGGGAGGCCGTGGGTGTGTCTTGCGGTACGGTTAGCTTGTGCATCTCCTAGGGGACAGAGATTGGGGTGAGCACGCAGGGCACCCCCTCGGAGAGATCGGTATCACGCGCCTTTCTGCAGCATCTATCACTCCAGCGCATGAATGCACGTGGGTGTGTGTGGATTCTGCCCGAGGGTGCAGGGACGCAGTGGATTTCTAATTATAGCTAATTGCAGGCTTGATGGTCTCTGGATTTGGTCTGATACAAGTCAAATGATTTCCTGTTATTCAGCACTTCAGACACATGCCCAGAGGCATCAGGAGGGACAGATTTTCTAAAGGCATCGAGCCAGGCAAACACACACTCTTCCCTTTCTTTCCTGTGCACATACTTCAGCACAGCAAAATACTCCACCACAGGGTCACTCTGTGGTCTTGGGCAATGTTAACACTGTGTTTTATTAAATAGTGCAGCAATACCTACACCAGTTGAAATGGCTTGGGTTAGTGGAGCGGTGAGAGCTCCTGGGAGGAGCGGGATGACTTGGCCACGCTGAGCACTGGGCTTTTGTGGTCACTTTGGTGCAAAGAAGCTCCCTCAGTTAAGCACATTCCTCTGCACTGCCTTGTAGCTCACAGTCTTTCACACCGGTCACTTAAAGCTCTGGCACAGAGGTATTTTCTGACAAATTGGAGCCAAAAAAAATGAACTGTGCTCCCTATAGTGGTACTTTATGCATTAATTAGTTAAATATTTACACCATACTTTTAAAATCAAACATGGGGTATGTTCTAAATATTATCCTAAGTAATTAAATTCATACATTAAAATGTAATGGGGACATTAAAAGTGCATTTCTGTAGTTAATAGAGTCCTAACGTTGTGTTGTCAAAGAGCTCAAGTGATAGAATGGGAACTCATTAGCCCAGGTATTTCTTACAGAATAAGACAGGCAGATTTCACACATAGAAATAATCAAAGTTAAACAAGGGCTTAGGAAGAAAAGCAGCAGTGTCTTAAGAGTAAGACAAATTTGACTCCCTGTGTGATTTTTTTTTCTTTTAAGCTTTGGTGTTCACACAAGCCAGAATCCAGAATGATGGTTTCATAGTTTTTAAAATGTTTCAAGTAAGCAGTGTGTTTCTCTAGGAAGAAGTACCCCCTCTCATGGAGGTGTCCTCTGCCAGTTTAACCCATAGTCCTGAAAATCTGAAACTGGTGTTGAGCAATTTATTTTTATCAAAAGTTCACAATGAGCAAAAATTAATATAAAAAAAATTCAATGTTAGCATTGTAAGTCATACTGTAAGTGTATTATCTGACTCTGCATCTTCTCAATGCTTTGTAAATGGATGCTGCTGTTATAACAAATGCTAGTCATATTTCTTTTCAGATCTTTGTAGGAAGTTAAATGAAGGAAAAAACTGCTTTAGGAAAAATCCAAAGTGGAACTGAATGAAAAGAGCAGCAGGTTCTTCAAACACTACTGAGCAGCAGAGTTTGAAAGTCTAAGTTTTCCTGGCAGGAAGAATTTCAGCAGGGAAGGAGAGGTTAGAAGCCAGGGAGGACACTCACCGTGATTGACAAAGTCTTGAAAGGGGAGTAGATGGTCCCAAATGGGTGGCATTTGCTAGCATTGATGGTTCCAAACACTTGCTCACGGACTTTTCTTCTTGTTCTTCTTTCTGTCAGCTCATTTTCCACATGTCTGAAAAAGTTCTGGCAAAAAAAACCCCAGCATTTGTGGGAGAATGGGTCTCTGAGGCATAAAGATGTACCAAAGAATATATAAGTACAGATACCTTTTGAGATTCCTTTTATCATCTTTCTTATATTGTCTAGTCCAGCTCTGCCACCTTGCAGAAGAATAACCCTGGCTTGTCATTCCTTCTAGGAATCATCTATTAAGTCTTTTTCAAATTGCTGCTCAGCCACGTATTTGCTCTTGTGTTTGTGATGGATTGGATTGCTATTGTATAATTCACAGAATGTTTGATTACTGGTTTTGCGCTGAAGCAACTTCCACTGCTTTAGCACTTCATACATCTTTTAATGAACCTGAGCTCATGACAAACTATCAGTTGTCTCTCAGTGAGGTTTTTGTCCTTGTTTGGAAGCAGGGAGAGAAGGTCAGAGGGAGGAAGGTGACCCAACCAACTCACCTCGTGGTTTCTCTGGTTGGAGGTGCTGTCTAACAGCTGCGGAGGGGACGGATGGCTTGGCATGGTTCTCTCTGAATAAACCGGGCTGGGTGATGCTGACTCAGCGCGGGGATAAGATCTGGGTAACTGGGTTTCTGCAGAGAAAGAAGACGGTCAGGAGAGGCAGCTCAGCATCTCTCAGGAGGAAGAGGTGTCCTGCTGAAATCCTTCCAAGGAGGCCCCATGAGAAAAAGGAGAAATTACATATAGCTAGTGCTAAATGGCATAAGATTCAAGCGGGGAAAAATCACACCTCTTTATTAAAGAGATTTATCTCAGACTGTCAGGACTTGACAACCATCGCCACATGCTCATCTTCCCAGCTGCCTTCTTGACTCCTGGGACATCCTCATAACTGTCAGTGGTGGAAAATGATCCCCCAGCATCTGACGTGTGCTAATATTGATTCAATGCACTTATCAATCCGCTTAAGAGGGTATGTGCTGGGTATGCAGTCAAGGGCAGCCTAACAAAACCAAAAAGATCATCATTTGTTCCTATTTTTTCCTCTGAATTGCTGCTGAATAATTGTCTCTTTTCCACTGGACCCTGCTGCAATTTGAACTGATGAAGGAGGGAAGGTGTTGGCCACATGTCATGTCCCCTGTCTGCTGTCAGGGCTAGGAAGTTGCTGGCCCAGCTGCCCCCAGCCTTGCCTGGGGGTTGTATTTCAGAAGCTGCTGAAATGCTTTCTAAGCACAAGTTCATGAGTTTCAGCTCATGAAAAGTTCATTTGACAGTTAAGACCCAATAGAAATCTGCTGCTAAATTAAAGCTACTTCTGTCTTTTTTTTTTTTTTGGTTCAAAATGCCTTCGGCTTTGTTTGAAGCTGGCTGCAGATACCAATAAGCTCATCTGCTTGGAAACTTTTAAGCTTGTGTCTTTTAATGGAGGAGGGAACACTGTTTGCAGATCCACAGGGACAGGGAAGTCACAGGCAGGTGGCTTTCTGAGTTGTAGCTCTCTGGTCACCTTGGGGTTAGGGAAAGGGAGAGATAAAACTATTTAAAGAAGATGTTCAAGAATTGCCCAGCACAGCTTCAGAGGTACCTTTTTCATTCCAGGTCAGAATATAAACATGATTTTACAAAGAGTTTAATTTTTTTCACCTATTTCTTCCCCAGAAAAGCCTATCAGCAAGGGCAAGTGTAGCCAAGTGACTTCAGTTGAGGCCTGTGGGCAAATGACAGAATTTGTACTGGTGTGTGTGCAGAAATATTGGTAGCCTCTGATCTTCTAGACAGAGCTTTGTCTCTGAGGGAGATAATTATGCAAAAGAGCCTGTTTGAAGAAGGGAATTAAATATTTTTCCCATTTCTTTGCTGGTTTAGGAATGCTTCTGGGTCTTAAACAATACTCAAGGGCAGGGAAAGGGCGTTCTTTGGCCTTGCTGAGATCCCGTGCTGTCTAGACTTCCTAATGCAGCGATACTCAGCGCCCTGCTTTGAACTCCTGCCATGACCTCTCTCAACACTTCCTATAAATGGCAGCTGAGAAGCCTTCACTCTGCCAAAGCCTCGGTCAAGCTAATGAGACCCCAGTTCCTGTCAGACTTGGCAATTTGTCCCACTCAACCCGTGAACTTGCAGCAGGTGGTAGCAAAAGTCATTTCCAAAACCACGTTTTTAAAACAAAAAGCCGCATTTGACTCCCTGTGGTGGGATGACAGCGTCTCCCTCCCGGTTAATGGAGATGCAAGGGGACAGGCTTGGCAGGGAGATGCTCCTGCAGAGGGTACCTGGAAGGCATCGCTCTGCAGAGGGGATCTTTGGAGAGCACCATGGCTCCTGACAGCTTTTACTATCCAGGTCTTTGTGGAGTGGAGAAATACGCTCTCTGCTTTTACCTTCAGACAAGATAATTATTACCTTCAGCCAAGATATTTAAGTGGTGTTGAACAAAGCTAGGAAAATATGATGGGGCATGAAATGACTCTACACCTTTTAAGCCCAGTGCCCCCTGTGCCTGACCTGCAGCCACTTATATCCAGAAATGGCATACTCATCTGACAGGCTGTCTTATTGTGAGCCCTCAGAAACACTACTCTTACTAGTAGGAAATTAAGATCTTAGCTATTGTATTTTAAAAGATGGTCTTTAAGTTTCCAAGAGTGCCCTGTGGTTTGTGTGCTTGCAGTTTTGCGTGCCTGAGGAGACATTTCTCAGCACCATTTCCCACAGCCTAAGTCCTGAGCAGTGTGTGTTAGATCTATTTTTCTGTGAAAATGAAGGCAGTCAAGATCTTTTGGTATATGCTCTTGCATTCCATCAAGACACAGTATATTCCTGTGCAAAATGGTAGCCTATAACCAAACAGCAGAAGAGAAGCCAATGAATGCTTCAAATATCCCAGTAGACACACATCTCCTGAGGTGAATCCGAGCTTTGGATTGACAGGCTTTTCAGACCTGCCGCAGGTTTGGTTTGAGGTATTTTTGCATCTCAAACTGACACGTTATACATAAGTCATGTAGCATGGGCAGACACGTCAGGAATCATAAAGAAATTATGTTGCCTGTAGGAATGGACTTTTCTGCCTGCTATCCCTATCCTAGGAAGGGTAGAGTTGGTGCATAGGCTGAACAGAAAGACAGTGAATTAGAGCCTTGCATCCAGGATGAGCAGGCACTGCCTGCAGTTAGATTCAGGGAAACTTGGACACTCCTCTGCTAAAGTCACACCCAGTCTGTGTGAGTGCTGAGAAAACCTGCAAAGTCCTGCTCTAATTTCCTGCTCTAACCCACACAAGAGTCTAATATCCAGGGCCAGGAGCCAAACACACTCAAGTCAATGGAAAAACTCTCCTTGACTTTAATGGTCTTTGCATAAGTGTCTAATTCCTTCCTGTTCTCAAGCTCTCTTGGACTTAGTTCTGGAAACAACTGCAGACAAAGTGCTGCAGCTAACTAAACCCTTCGCAGTGGTGTAATGGCAGGTTTTTCTGTCCTCCCAGACAGTTGGAATGGCTTTTGCTTGACAAAAAGCCTGATGTATGTTCTTCCAGCCAGTGCTGTGGCTACAGTGTGAATGAGAGTTTTCACAAACACGCTCATGCAGACGGGGTTTGTGGTCAGCCAACTACGTTTTGGAGCCAAGCTGTTCCCAGCAGGATGGGAAGGCAGGGAGCTGGTGTCCAGGCTAGGCAAAGCTGAACCTATGAAGCTTTGACGGGGCAGCATCCCTCAAACTTACAGTTTTGCAGCTTGATTTTCTAGGGACCAGTTCAATTCCTTGCCTACAAAGACCACCTCACTGGTGGTGATTCGATGTGGGCCAATTTTATCATCTCTTTATGATGTATAAAGCATTTTGGCTCAGTGTATCACTGCCAGCCACTTTCCGAGCTCGGACAGGGCTGCAGCGGGTTTGGAAATGAGGTCCCAGTTCAGCAGTGCTCGTGCAGCAAAAAGTCACTTCAGCCACTTTTGTGGCTCGTTCCACAAGACTCTGTTTGGCAAAACGCTTAGAGGTGCTTAACTTTAAGGACATACTTAAGTTTCACTGCCTTCCATCGGGATTAAACAGATTTGGAAGTGTTTGGCTGGAGAGGGATCTTGGAGCATCTGGCTGGCTGTGCATGGCCATTGAGGGGTACGTGGGATTTTGTTCCTAAACTACCTTCTTAACGCATGAGATCTTCCTTCTGTCTAATAATACAAGGACCAATGTTGGCAAACAGATGATTTAGTCTTTAAAAGCCCACAGATTGCTCTCTGACTCTGTTAGAGGAATAGTGACTTTCACAAGGATCTACTTGAAGGTTTGAGAAAAGAAGAAACTATTTTCCATTGTGGACAGTTCCTCAGCTAACTGGGGAAAGGAGGTTGATTGTGATTGCTCTCTTTCTTTCTCCAATTCCTAGAAATTTTATGGATAGAACTAGGAGGTTAGAGGTTTTATTTGTTGTATTTTCTTTTTTTTTCCCTGCTGTTCAGACATGTTATTTTTTGTTATGTTTCTTTTTTTCACATCCTCAAAGGGTGTCAGCTCTGCACACCTGCACATCCCACATTTGTTGTTTCTGAGCATGATTATGAATCTGACCTTGTTTACAGTGCAGCCTTAATGGCTCAGATTCAAATTCAGATTCCTGGAGCCACGTTCCACAAAACGAGCAGACACCTCACTTTTGCAGCTGTGCATTCCTGAGATGAAAAGGACAGCTCTGGCCCAGGCTGTTTCTTAGCAATAAGTCAGACCTGTGCAATCTATGGAAAAGTTTGGCAGCTGTAAAAGGCTGTCTGGCTGTTAGAACAATCAGTGGCTCCATCTGGGTCTCCTGATGCCCCAATTTGGGGGACGCTTCCCCTAAGATTTCAAAGTTTTCAAGATCTTGCCCATCGGTCCACTAGAAATGTGGCTATTTGAAGACATGTAGTCCAGAGCCTTAGGAATTACAAAATGCTGGCCTGGCTCCTTCAGAGTGTTTATTTGCTTTTTAGACTCATTGACTGCAACCTAGTCTGATCAAGCTATTGCAGGGGAAAGTAGGCAGCAGATGAGACACAGATGAAGTAATGAGTTCATCTCTTTGCAATCTAGCCAGGTACATTTTTTTCCCCCCTGGAACTTAATTAAAGTACATAGATCTTTCCTCACATTTTTTATGATGCTCAATGGCAAATGATGGTCACTCTGTAATTACAGCAGCATGAACTTGTTTTCTGTCTAAAAAGGACATATCCAAGGACAATGTTATTCCCTGGCATTAGATTACTTGGGGATGCATTAATTCCAGCAAGCAGTTACAAATGCAGGTAGTGTAATCTGGGCCAGCACTCCCATGGGCTACACTGTGCTGGCCAGTGGAAGACAGACTCCTCCAAAAGCAGTGGAAACTACATGTATTAATCAGGGCTTGCTGATAAATCCTTACCCAGCTGGTACTTGTCCTGCTGCAGTTTGCTGGCGTTGTCACTGGCCCCATAGATTTGCTTTCCCCCTGGGATTCGGAGCTCTTCTGGCCTGAGAAGCAGCCCCTCAGCCAGTGTGTGTTGTCTGGTCGCACTCCTGTCTTTGATGGTTTCCTTCTGATCTCCCCAAGGCTCCCTTACGAAAAAAAGGAAAAGGATTGAATAATGAGCTACGTTAAGTACACCAAGCCGCAAAACTGGTTATATTTAGTCAGAGAAAGTTAAACAGGAACCTCCTTGTGTGTCAGAATAGTCTGCACTATAAAGGAAGCCACTGGCTCCTTTGTGGGAAGGATGTAAAAGTTGTAGATGGAAACAAACCATGATCCTATGGCCTTCTCCTCCTCCTGTTTTTCCAAACTATGATCAGCATAAAACTCATGATATTTTTTTCTATTTTCTCTCCTAAAGCTGATCAACTCTATGCCATAAAAATCAAATCTGGAATATTGAAGTGCCTCAAACTGCAGGGCATGTATTGAAAATGACTGTATTTTGTGGAGTTGCTGAGACAGTTACAGTATGAGAAAGGCCGTGGAGCAGGCACAAAGAGGTACAGACGAGTGTGGTAGCTCAGCAGTAAATGTCTGATAGTTGTGGTGGTCCTGTCCCTTCTTTCTTCCCAGGGCACTGATCAACCTCAGATCCAAGATTTCCCTTAAGAGGCAGTCAGAAGGGGCAGGGTGGTGCTGGCACTGAGCGTGTGACTCTGCTCGTGGGTGGTTTGGGCCTTGGCCAAGGCCATGGGGTTGGGAGGATGTGTGTGGCTTCACTCGAGTACTTTGTGGCTTGACCATCTGCAAGGAGACCGAATAGGCAGCATCTCTCCCATTCCCGCCCTCCAATTTAATGCACATATGGAAAAAAGCAGTGGTAGCTGCTGTCTGTATGATAAGTGGTGCCTCTCTAGGGCTTTTCTTCTGAGGCTCAAAGGCCTTGGAAACGCTGAGAACACCGCTCAGTTGTGGGTGCCTCTCGCAGATGCAGCAGGAAGAGCAGAGCAAGAGCAGAAAGTTCAATTGAAGAGCAAATTGCTTCGTTTGACTGACTATTTTGGGGATGAGTTAATCAGATATGTGAGCCCCGCGAGGCACGGTGACGAGCAGGAGCATACGGAGAGGGAAGGTGATATCATTAAAAGAGCATTGGTGATAGCATAACAGTTCCTCACAATGTGATTTATTAGACTGTGAAAGTGTCTGTCAAGGTAAGTGGCAGATGCCTTATCATATTGGATGTTTAATGTAAGATGAAAGCAGTTTTATTGGAGGAAATTGTTCTTTATCTGCAAGGGAAGCCCTGGACAAGTGAGACAAAGTTGGCATCTGTGTTTCTGTTACTAGTGTGGCTTTCAATGCTCGCAGTCAGCAACAGAATTTTTAAATCTTTTTTTTAATGAGTTTCTAATTGACTTATTGCTGCCCCCCATGTGCACGTACATTTGCTCTGCCTGGAAATGTGAGCTAGAGAGAAATATTTTCTGAACATAGCTAAGACGTGGAGAGGGTGAAAGGAGAGCAAAGTCATGACATTCTTTTAAGTAGAAGATTGTAAAACACTAAAAAATACTTTTAAAAAAGAGAAAATAAATTATCCATGTTTTTAAAGCTAGTTTACATTCCTGGAAGTTGATGAGGCCCTGGATTATTATTGTTTTTTTTAAGATATCCTTCCATTTCTTAGGGTAGTGTGAGCATGTGTGGATAGAGACCTGGGAAATATGCTGAGAGGAAAAAGAAAGCTAAAAATGGTCGTCAGAGGCAGAAACTGGCTGACTAAACTTTTTTTTTTTAAAAAGAACTAAGAACTGCTGAAGATTTGGGGATGCAGAGATGGAGCACCAGCCATGACGAAGGAAGTTGACTGCATGCAGTAGGTGTTTTGTGCTTCAGTCATTCATCATCTTGTCTCCATGAGTATGTAAACCTATGTCTCACTTTAAAAAATAATGTGTTCTGATTTATGCCATTTGGAAAGTGCCTAGTTCTGCAGTAAGAAGGGATGCAGTCAAGGAATCGTAGACCAGCATGTTAGAAAGGTGATGGTATGGTGGCCTTGCAGGTTTTGTGCCACCAATAAATTAATGTCTTGTTGCTGTCCAGTTTTGGTGTCATCTTGTTTGAGCATTCTTGCTTGGAAAATAGTCATCTTCATGGCAATGGTTCTCCCTCCTTTGTGTTACTTGGGCTTTTGCAGAGCAAAGCCTGAATGGTTTCCACGGGTTGCTGTTGCCTTGCTGGTAATCCATGAAATCCAGAGTTAGTTCAGCAGGTCTCCGACTGGAACACAGGGAACACGGACAGTGTGAGAGCCAAGGTCTGCTCCCGTTTATGTGTGTGATAGCCAGAGCATCCTCTGGCTATTCTGTTCATTTCCTGAAGGTCGCCCTGGAGTTTTATTGCTTGTGCTAAAAGAAGTGTCTGGCTTGTGGTTTTAACATGCGAGAGGCAACTTGGAAGGAAAAAACAGTCGCAGCATCAGTGTCTGTGAAAGCCATAACTACTTCGTTCTGCCAGTAGCCCTGCCAGGATGTGTGCCGTTTCCTGGGGAAAACGTTTCTGCATTTGCAGAGACCTTTGCTCAGACACCAGATGGTTCTGCTCTGATCAGAGGTGACAGTTACAAGAGGTGCGAGTGCCATAGCTGCCAGCTGCAAAAAATGCTGATTAATTTTTAACTCAAAGCTCTTCTGCACACCAAAGTTTTAGAGAAAGGCCAAGATCAGTTTCCTTTTCCTGCTACCAAACCACAGACCGACGTTCCCAGTAAGAGTATCTAGCGGATATATTCTTTGCTCATTGCTCCTTTCAAACATAATAAGGCCTTTGTTGAAAATTGCCAATTCACTGTCTTCCTTTTTTTTTTCTCAGCTGCAAGATTCCTTGTAAAACATTAATATCTGTAGGTTTTTTTTCAGCAAGTTAATTAATATTTGATTTATAACCTCAAAAGGTAATGGGTGTTTATCAAAAGCACTGAAGGAAATGAATGTCTTCTAGAAGTAATTGTAGTGACACTAAGTAATGCTCACTAACAGCTGATCTTTTTCACCTTCCTGCTGCTTCAGGAAACAAATTCTGCTTGCATCTAACCTTTTCACAGGGTTGATTTTGTGCTGGTCTGGCTTGGTCTTTTTTATAGCTTAATTTTACTGTGTAAAGATGTGCTTTTTTTCTGGGAGAATACAGCAGCATTTGTGAAAAGAGACACAGACAGCATAGCATATTTGCTCCAACCTCTGCCAGCAAAGGCAATTGGAGGCCTTGGGTGTTTTCGTGGACTAGGATGTCTCTGGCACTCTGTAAAACATTGTTTACAGTTCTGGCTATTGAAAAAAATCCCAGACCATTTTCAAAATATTGGATAGTCCTCTCCGAGTTGCCATCTGCTTCACATAAATGGTGTTTATTGTCTTTGTCTCAGCTCTCTAGCTATTGTCATCAGTGACCTTAATTAGAAGCATTTTAGAAATCATGTCTGGTTTGTTGCTCACACATACACAATTAAAAAGTAGTTATTTACTTGTGCTGTTAACTTGCATGTTCCTCCTGGGTGCTGCTGTGCATGCACAAGCGTGCTTTAAAGAGTGTCAACGCCTGCAGAAGAGTTCATAAGACAAAATTCTTGCTGCTTATTGTCTACTGCAAGGGCTAAAATAACTGCATGGGTCTTGGGAGCCTGAACAAGGTGAGCAAGAGGCACAGAGATGGCAGAGAGGCCCTGGGGATCCTGCATGCCAACCAAAGCCACATCTGTTGGAATCCTCTGCTTTAGCTTTTCCCACAGCCCAGCCCATCGCTCACTGCTGCCCTTGGCTGGGTTGACACTGAACCTCATGCCCTGTGTCTCTGCTAGGGGTCTAATTCTGTTCTCGCAGCTCCGGAGGGGCCAGCAGGCTGCCAAGAGCCATTCCAGCCTGGAGCAAGGCTGGAAAAAATACTGCTGACCCTGTTTCCAGGCCTCCAACCTAGGGGACGGTGTGCCCTAGGGTCAGGGTGGTGGGTTATTTGCCAGACACTGTAGCAGAGGCACTAGTTTTGAGGCAGCGTGAAAGGAGCCAAGTGAGCTTGTTCCCAAAGAGGCAGTGTTGCTCACTCTCTTTTTTATATATATATTTTTATTATAAATTATGCCATTTGTGAGGCTACCTCCTGGAAACACTGGAGTTGCTATATTGTCTATGCACATATATATATATGTATATATATGAAAAAAATCCATTTTCCTATCTCTCATGAAAATGTGAACTTAAAGCTTCAAGCTCAAAGGAACAGCTAGACTTTTTTTTATGATTATTTTAAAAATCTCTGCTGTTTTAGATGATCTTACAGTTTTCTTTTTTTTTTAGGGACATTGCCTCATGAATTCTTAATTCTTGAGCTTGGCAGCACCGGTTGAATTAGAGACACAACAACTGATTTTAAGGAGTGCAAGATTAATGCAGATGAGCCTGGCTGAAGCTGTGATCCAGCTGCGGAAGGAGGATTTTCTCACTTCACCTACCAGCTCTCTCCTCGGTGGGCTATTACATTACAAGCATTGTCATAGCAGAGCATATTCTCATTACTGGTCGTTACCTGGGGGAGAGATGCTCATTGAATAGCTTGTTTTATACAGGAGATTTTGCATGTTAACCCTTGATGACCGTCTTGGGCCCTTCAAATCCTGTAGAGCTCTTCTGTTGTGGCTGCACCTGGGCTATTTTATTAAACCACAGAATAATGCACATGAGCAGGGACCTCAGGACATCTGCAGTCCTTCCTTTTTGCTCAGAGTAGGGTCGGTGCTAAATTCAAACGGGGTTAATGACCACAGCTAGAAGGAGGATCGTGCAGTGTTTGCCCAACAGGTAACTAAGTGACATGTCAAAGGTTGGTACTTACCCAGCATGGGTGAATGCTGAAGGGTTCTTCAAGTCCCATCTCTTTTCCTGACCAAAATTTCCCACAAATTTCCCATCCGTGGTCCATAATCTGGTGTTTTTGTCTGAGGAGCCGCTGAAGATGAATGAATCTGACCCAAACATGAAGTGTTTAACGCTCACCACCGGCTGTAAAGTAATTAGGAGAAAGATGCTCAACGTTGCCACGTCCTTATCTCTTAGTCAAATGAATAGCAAGGATGTAACTGGGACCGCTCAGAGACCACGGGGCAATATTGGGTTGTTCAGTTGTTGTCTTTCTGCATTTGTTTCCCCAACCAGCATTTGTGCTGAGTTGTTTCACTCATCATGACCTGAAATGCTGCTGTTGGACTTGTCTGATAAAGTCTCTAGGACACTGGATCGCGTAAGCAGCAGTTACGGCTACAGCAGGATTGGTGCCACAGATCCCACTATCTGTATTGGCCAGAGCTCTCCTACTGCTCCCAGTAACGCGTTAGGCTTAATACACCTGAAATTAGATGTTTATGTTGTGAGTGATCTTATTATCTGAGTCTGCAGTAAGGAAAGATGAGGGAGGCTGAGCAGAATTAATTTCATTCGATTCTGTGGGCAACAGGCAGCTTTATCTCTCTCTTTTTTTATATGTTGTAATCGGGTGGCACTTTTCAGAGGCTGAAACGCTGCGTTTTTTGCCTGTTTGAGATGTGGAGCAAACGGAATTAGTGCGTTTAGGAGGGCCTTACCGGGCAACGCTTGGGCAATGGCTGCCGAGATGGGAGCCTCTGCCACAGGGAACCCAATGCCCTCCCTACGGCTTCCGCCACGGCGCGGCCTCGCTCTGCACTGTGTTTCCTTCCCGCGGGGCTCGGGGATGCTGTTGGGGTGGCAGGATGGCCCAGGACTCTGTGGCCGTTCCCCAGGGAACATTCTAGAACCATCCCGACCCGTTCCCCATTCTCCTTGACGGAACATGGTGGGCGTCACAAAATGGTGGACGCCTCAGGGAACTCCCTCAGCAAGAAGGAGCCTTCCTGTGCCCAAAACAGTGCAAATTTCCAGGGTCAGAACTAAGAGCAACCATGATCTTCCCAGTATTTGGATGCTGGACTGGATACAAGGCACTGGGATGTGCTTGAGGCACCCAGATGGCATCTACCAGCATGAGGACAGTATTTGGGAGGTTGGCTGCCAAGCCAGGGATGAAGGAATGAGAGGGGCAACTTGCCCTTTTGTGAAGGCTTATCCCGAAGCCCTGCACGATCTTCTTTGGCTTCAAATAAGTGCATTTTACAGGAAAATTCCCCATGTTGTTAATATCACTTTCACCCAGGCGGAATTATTAGTATTAGCTCCGCTGCCAGTGGCGATGCTGATGATTTCCCTCATCGACTGCCTGTGCTGCGGCGATGAAGGACAAACCCGTTTCACCTTTCGATTAGCTGCCCACACTGCCATTCTGCTCATGCTCAAGCAAAAACCTACAAAAAAAAAAAAAAAAGAAAGAAAAAAAGGGCTGTGGCAACATCAGGGGACTGCAGACAATCCCCTCCAGGTAGGGTTTTCTTGGAATGTATCAAAAATAAAACACCGCTAACCCATTTCTCACCCAAATTTCCCCCATTATTTTTCCCTCGGATCAGTGCGAGCGGCCGGATGGGGTTTGTGGCATGAGTCGGTGCTGCCCGTCCCCTCGCAGCTGCCCCCAGACGTGCCATGTCCGTCATTGCATAGTGGAGATTCTCCTTGTTTTGCACTAACTCCGTCGCATTGCTCCTATTTTTAGTGCCAGATTTTATGGTCTTCCCTTCCCCGCTGGGCGAGCAGCAGCCGGGGCTCCCGTGCGCTCGCTGCAAGGTATTAAGTGAAGCGCGCCCGGGCCGGCACCTGTCCGAAGGCTCTCGGCGCGCCCCGGCGAGGAATGTGCCAGCCCCGCGCCAGCTCCAGATTGCAGGGTTGCTGCTTCCTCCAAGGGGGAGGGCTGTCTCCATCCAGCCAAATTCCTGCCCTGGGACTGAAGGTTGCTCCCGGTCGAAGGGGAGGCTGGTGTCTCTGTTCCTGGTCGCTGTGAAATCTGCGGTTGTGCCGTCCCGGTGCTCCATGAGCCCGGCTTTGCCCTGCTCCTGAAATCAGCAGGGAGAGTTCACGGGCTCATCATGGGTTGCATTTTACACAGCCACTTTTGCCACGTACAATTATTGCCCCATTTGCATCTATAAACTCTCTGGCCTCTTCTCGTTTCCTTTTCTTTTGGTGCTCGCCTAAAATTATCCACTCCGAGTGTGGTTGTGCTTCAAATACCACATTTTTTCCCGCTTAAGCTCAGCAATTTCCTTTATTTTTTCCTGGGCTGAACTTCATGTTTGGGCTTTGGTTTTTATTTTGGTTGGGCTTTTATTTCCCCAACAGGGGTACTGGAGTGGAACATCTGATCACAGAGATAAACGCGTCTCAAGATAAAGGGTTTGTGTATCCTGATTTTAAAGCCAGTCTTGTAAAATGTTTAAAAGCTTTTTTATTTAGCTGGCATTGCAGTGTCTATAAATGTCTTAAACTTTATTGAGCTGTTCTCAGTGGCAGGATCTGTAGCTCAGTGACTATGATAATGCACATTCAAAATGAGAAAGACTAAATACGTAAATGTCAGATCATGCCTAGCCTTTAATTTTTCCGACTATCTTCAGGCCTATGTACCGAAAACTTTCTTAAAAGGCAACTCAACCCATGCATAATATTAGTAGAAATGAAGGAAAAGAGCAAGAAATATCAACTATTGAGAACACTAAGCTTTCTCATGGAATTTCTTTAAAAAAATCAATGTGCAAATACATGCATGCTTGGATGTACATGCAACCACTCACAGAGGTGTTTTAAAATGCTTCTATTAGAGTGTTTGGTTTGATTTCTAGAGAGTGAGCATTAGAATGAATCAAAGTACTCTCAAAAAGCCCCATTAACTTTAGTAGATTCAGGCCAAAATTCAATTTGCCCTCAGAGGGATGGATCAGTGACCCTTTGGCATTTTACACTGCCATTTTCCACTTTTTATATTTCAACTTTCGTTTGGTTCTGTCAGTATAATAACAGTGCAGCTGCTTTTCATCTTCAAAGCACTCTGCAAACATTAATTATGCTTGAAACGGTGTTTGAGGAGCCCTCACAGTTTGCTCAGTAACTTGTCATGATCTCAGAAGGAGAATGAAAGTTTTCTATGTGAAGCACCTAGCTTAAATTATGTTATTTCAGAAAAGACACCACCCTCTGTGAGCCTCTTCCCATTCCCAAGCACTTGCATTAAATAAGATACAGAAGATAAATAGAAAAATGTTGGAGAGAGCTGAGATGCTGACGTATTTAGCGTTTAGGGTCTAATAAAGACGAATGCTTTTTATGAGGAAAAAAGAATGTGTAACTTGGAACCTGTACAACTATGTAACACGCAAAATGGGCTTATTAAGTCCCATGGCCTATAATTTAATAAGTAACTCTCCATTAGTCATCCTGAAGCAAATGATACCCTTTCTGCTGAGGCTCTCCTAGGTGGAATCACGGATATTCCCTGTGTGTGATGCTGTATTTCAGACCACAATTTTTCCAGCAAAATTGGCTGTAGCAGGAAGCCCAAGACCATGGCAGTGATGTACTGCCAAGGTGTCCCCTTGGTGCGGCTGCTCCTCACCGCGTTCAAGGGGGTTTTGGAGACTCTTGTGGGTCCTGCAGTCAGAGGGTGAGAGTTAAACCAGGCTTGGGGATCGCTCCTTTGGTTAAGCAGTTGTAACAGGGAGTCCAGCAGAGGAGTGGGTTGCAAACCCTGCCCTTGCAGATGTATAGAGACAAGTGTTATTTCAAGTACCAGCTAGAGGAGTGTGTTTTTCTGCAGGAAAGCTTTGGTTTTAGTGCTGCATGACCTATCCAGCTCTCTGCCAGCTGGACACCCCCATGCCTTCCACTTCAGCCTGACTTCTAATCAGTTCAAAGTCACTTCTGTGCCTGTAGCTAAGGAATAAGGTTTGTGCCCCAAAGCCAGGAGCGTCACTGCTGGGCGAGCAGTGCAGGAAAAGCCTTTGCTTTCCAGCAGGCAGCTGTTTACACCCGCTTTGTCCTCTCCCACTCGCTGCAAACGTGCACGAGTTGTTCAGGACAATGTGGCAGCTCCGTCCCGCTGCCAGCAGCGTGTGATCCTGCAGCGTGACCGCTGCTATGATTTCAGCCGCTTCTGTTGTTGCCTCCAGCTGGTGCAAGCTGTGACCTCTGGGAATGGCCCAGCCCTGTCCCAAAGCAAACATGGTTAGTTTGACCCAACCCAGTGCTTGTATGATGTTTTCTGAGCTTGTGGGAGGAGAAAGGCAAATAAAGAGATGCTAAATAATGCTGCCGTCCCAAACAGTGAGGAAGGTAAGGAGGATCAGAACTGAATCTACAACCCTGTAACTGAAAATTTGGTGAGAAGAGATACTTTTAAGGGAGGCAAGTGACAGCAGGTGCAGTGAGAGCTAAGGGGCAAGAAAGGGGTATAGAGAAAACTGCCTCTGGGGAGAAAAACCCTTGTGACAACCAATGTGGAGCTGGCATTGGTTCATATCATCAGTTCTCCTCTGGGTCAGAGAACAAACCTTGATAGCCTCATTGCTTGCTGCACAAA
>JAWLRI010000424.1:4283158-4307380 GCA_034781795.1 Crypturellus tataupa
CTGGCATTGGTTCATATCATCAGTTCTCCTCTGGGTCAGAGAACAAACCTTGATAGCCTCATTGCTTGCTGCACAAATAAGCTTTAGTAGGAGCGAGTTGAGAACTCTCTGTATTATCTCTTCTTTCCTGTGTGCACAGCTGATGGAGAGAGGTTTGGTACCTGGTTTGATGATCCATGTGGTGACCAGGGAGTCTTCAGCTTCTGTCATCGCCTGCCAGGGATATTGCTTTGAAATATTCTGTCTTGCAGGGTTCAGTCTTTGGTTGATGAAGAGCGTCCTGAGAAGAGAACTGGAGCTGTGTCATCATGTGTGGCAGAATTAAACCCCCTTTGACTGGACGACCTGGATCCTCTGCCTTAAGAGAAGAACCACCATGGCCAAGGGGCACATCAGCTGCCGGCAGGCGTGTGTTCCTGCACGGTGAGTGTGACACACGCAGGCTGTTCTCTCTGTGTTCAGCAGGATTGTGTCTGCCCAAAGCACTCTGGCTTCATGTTATTCCTAAAGTGGCCTGTGGCCCCCAAGGTTAATGCCAGTCCATGCTAACCATGCTCAGACAGCATTCCTTGCAAATCCTCCCCTCTCTTTTCTGTGGAACACCCAAAAAGATCCATCTCTTGAGAGGCATCCATCCACTTAGAGATAACCAAGACAAGCTCCTTTTGCTCATTTCTACCCAAGGTCTTGTTGCTACAGGGTCTTGGGCCAACCTAAACCATTCCTCTGCCTCCTTGATATTTATGTCTCTGTGGAACATGCGGTACCTATTAGCCCTTGCACTGAATAATCGGTAACGCAGAGGTCAAACGTGCACCGTGTTAGGTTTTACTGAGTGTGAAAGTGGGAGATATTCCAAATATATCTGTAAAAGACTGGGGTTGGACCGTTCACTACTGCTGTGTGTAGGAACGTTTCCAGCGGGAGGCATGTGCTGGGCTGGTAATGAGCTCTCTTCTGGCACAAGCAGAGCTTTGAATGGGTGTGAAAATTGGAGGCTAAAGGCAGTAGATGACAGACTTGGAGAGAGGAAAATGTGCAGACAGGGATGTAAGAGGCCTCTGGGTTGGTGCAGCAAGAGACGGGTGCTGCAGGCTTCTGTGATGGGCAAAGGGGCTCCACGGAGGAGAGCAAGAGAGAGGATGCAAATGGCTTCAGGGACATGTGAGAATGGCTAAAACCTCTTGATCTCTCAGCAGAGGCCAAGGGGGATGTCAGAGGATGCAGCAGTTTCTGAGTACAAGTGCAAGTCAGCCAGTGTGGTGGGAAGGAGCTTACTGGCCTCGTTTTCTGTCTCATCCCAACACTTCATCCTCCCAGATCCCCAAATAGACAAATCTGACTATGCTGAGGCCAAACAAGACACAACAGGAGCCAAACCATGACATGAACTCAGAGGCCTGCAAAGGTAGAGAGCTAAAACTCACTTGGGACTTGTTTTCCAGCTGGTTTGTGGGATGTTTTTTTAGCCTCGTCCTCCCTGTTTATTGCAGAGCCTCAAAATTGTGCCACCCTCTTCTTGTGGCTTCTGACATCACTTCGGCAGCAGCAGGGCCAGGGCAGAGGACATGTCGCTGTGTTTTTCCAGCTGCTTTGGGAAGCGAGTGACTAATGTCACAGTAAACACGCTGGGCTGGGTGTGCCCTGCTGCTAGACACGGCTTGAGACCCACAGTGGAGTGGGTTAGTGACCACAGACCCGGTGGCAAATGTCTACTCTTGCTTTGGGAAACATTAAAGTAAAGAGAGAGAAGCAGCTGAGGCACTATGGGTTGGTCTTGCTGCATGTTACTATTTCCATAATCTGGGAAGGGTCTGACTGTGTTTGCCCAGCTTCTTTCTAGCAACTTGAGAGCCACCAACCCGTCCTTCCCCTTCTCCGGTGCTTCAGTGCACCTCATCATTCTCTCATGAGGCTCTGCAGGATCCTGTTCCTTATGAGGCAAAAGGCAGATAAGTTAAGATTTCTTGTTATGAAAGTAAGGAAATATTTGGGATTCTGTACAGCAAGGAGGCCAAGGACACCGTCAGGATGCGTGAGGAAGAGCCTTCCCTGGCTTGACTGCTGTAAATAGCACTTGCAGAAAAGCTCCTCTCTCCTTAAGTTAGTAACGTGCAGATTTCAGGAAGCCTGCTGGAATCTCTCCCACCCTCTGTGTTCTTACTGTGGTGCCTGTCATTGCTGGCTGCATTTGCACATTTTTCCATCATTACGGATGACGTGTCTCCTAGGAGGAAAGGCCGAGAGAGCTGGGCCTGTTTAGCCTGGAGAAGAGAAGACGGAGAGGGGATCTGATCAATGTAAATAGATATCTTAAGGGAGGGTGTCCAGAGGATGAGGCCAGACTAGTTTCAGTGGTGCAGGGGGGATGGACTAGATGATCTCAGAGGTCCCTTCTTCCTTCCAACCTCAACCCTCCTGTGATATGAAGCAAGCAGGCCAGTCTGTGTGTGTCCTGGCCTCCTCTTCCTCCTGCTCCGGTGAGGAGGAATGAATCCTGCCTCAGGTGCACATACGGATCAGGGATGTTGTGCTGGGGGGGAAAAAAGGAGCAGAAAAAGCTGGTAAATGCTTGTTCCAGCTAGATTGTCAGATCTAGGGAAAATAAACCTCTGGTGCCTTTAAAAGTCTGCCTTATGACTCATGAATTCAACAGATTTCATCTGAGGAAAGATTCAAAGAGGGAAGAAATAAAGGCAGGCATCACATTTCTTTTATATTCAATTTTCTAAAACTGGTTTCTATTGTAAGTGTAATGCAGAAGCATTACAATAGCTGCAGAACTGGGCAGCTTCAGAGAGAGCAGATTGGAGCTGGAATTCTTTCACTCTTCCATAACTAGTAGGGGACAAACCCATGTGGTGAGTGTTGACAATTAGCAAGGCTTGCCTGCTTTTCTGTCCAAATTGGAGGGTTGTCCTGGGACAAATCCCTCTGGAGCTGCTGGCGTGAGCAGCCAGGGTGGCTAACCAGGGGATGGAGGGGATGCAGAGAGCACGGCACAGCAGGACCCGACTTCTCCATCCCTACCAATATGGGCAAGTTGTACCATGTAGGAGATTAAGAGGCTGTCACTTGAGCATGAGGGGAAAATCCCAGTGCTGTCGTGTTTGTCCTGGCTGCTCGTTATGGTCATCCTCCCCGGGGTTGGAGGCGGGAGATGCCCCTGCAAGCCCAAGTGTGGCCGGGTACTTTATAGCAGCTCCAGACCAACAGTGTGACCCATTCTGGAGACTCAGGAGCCTGCAGGAAGCAAAACATCCACGGAAACCCTGGAAAACACAGCCCCCAGCAGCTGGGTGGTCTCCTGGTGTCCTCAGCACCTCCCCGCAGGGCTGGGGTCCGTGCTGCGGACCTGCCTGCGGGCAGACGCCAAGAGAAGCGAGTTTTTTTGGATCCCCTTCACATTCTCAACTTGTGAGTCAGTTATCAGCTGTTGCTACCTATGCATCTCCGGCGGATAAAGAATCGCAGAAGTGTCACAGGATTAGCTCTGTGTCACTAAGGAACGCTTAAATATTGTGATTACAAAATTCCAGTCTCGCCTCGTCTACTCAGACATGCAGGAAGAAACCTTTGCAATTAGACTCCCTGTGCTCTGACAGGAGAGCAGAAGATCTTCCTATTTTTTTTCTCCTTTTTTTCTGTGACTTTATCTTTCTGTGATTTTAGAGAAGCAGAGAAAGCCAGGCTGTTTCTTAGATATTCCTCATTATGCTAAGTCTGTTTTTACTTTCTGATGTCAAAACATGATAAATGGCATGGAGATTACTTGGAGACTTCCAAAGGTTTGCTTTCAAATTTCCTTTCTTGCAGCCTCATTAAAATTGCAGGTTTAATCTATGCTTTGTCCTTACAGTAGAACAGATCACCATATAATAATAGCCATATTTTTTACACAAAAATTAAAACCAGACAGATGCTTCTCACGCTTTGCTTTCAAATCCCATTTTTTAAAATATTGATCAAGTGTGTTTTGTTTTTCTGTTCCTCTGGTACTGCAAAGGACAGTCACTAACAAAAGACTTTTAGTCCTAGATTCTGTGTATTACTGGGTGCAGTTTGATTTGTGGATTTAGGAACAGCTTTTTTATAATAGAAGAAAAAAAGTGTTCCAACAATGTGACAGGCAAGAAAAGAGATTTAAAAACAATACCTCTGCTGTTGGGGGACATAGACCAGCTTGGACATGTCAGCATAGGCTGTGATGTGCCTAGGGGCATCTTGCAAAACTAATTGCTATTGAAAGATCTGGTCCTGTATTTAAGTAGATCTGCTCCTCTACTTAAGAAAAAAAATGATGAAAATTCTTCTTATGGCCTCAGCACATCCTGATTCTCGCTGTCTAGGGGAAGTTTGGAGGAAGGTGACGGGCTGAGGATGAGGACAGCCTGGAGGGCACACAAAGCCCACCTAGCACCCACCTAGATGGTGTTTTGCTCGTTAATGAGGCTTAGAAGTTTCAGGACAAAGGTGCCCGAAGGCAGGAAAACTGACCTACCTTCTGGGTTTCTTTATTTTTCTTGTTCATCTTCTTTCTTTGATGAGAAGTTGTGTGGAGGAGGTCATCTCCTGCCTCAAACGAGGCATGGGAAGGAGCATCCACATCGAGATGGTGTGAAAGAGCAGGAGTTGGCCGTTCCTCTGCATTCCTGGAGGAAGGTGGATGAGATAAAAGGCCTAAGGCAAGTTTATCCTATCGTGTCCTGCCTTGTCACCAGGGGAATGGGCACTTCTATTGCATGCAGTGGGGGTGAGGACAGCCCATCCTCGTGGTAGCGGTACACCAACCCCAGCTGCTATTGGGAGCACCACAACTTGGTGTAGAGGTGATATCCTTCATGCCCAGAGCTGCCCCCAGTGCTAAAGGTGCTTGTAGAGACATTTGTATTGAGACTTGACCCCCAGGAGCATTGTTTGCACTGGAAAACAGCACATTTGGAAGGGTTTTCTGAATTTCCTTCCAGATCCACTCAACAGGATCGAAAATAACTAGCTGCTTTTCTATTTATAAACAAGAACAGTGGTGAGGAACTTGGCGTGCGTGGCTGGGGACACCACAACTCCGGGTGCTCCTGGACAGTGCCAAGGGCCTCTAGTCCTTATCCCTCGAACTGTTCTTCTCCACTATCCTGCCCCACAGCTCCCTAACAGCCCTGCTATTGTGTATGGGGAAGGGCTCTTGCCTTTGGATATACACACATATTTTTGCCTGTTAACAGGGAGTATTTTCCAATTCTTTTTCAAAGAGTTTGTTTTTTTGTAGCAGCGCCCACTTCAGTTTGTAAAACAAACATTTCCCAAGCACTCAAAGTTTCTGGTGATGTTATTCTTACTGGAACGTCAGCAGGAATATCAGAAACTTATTTCTTCCTTAGAGGAGCCTGGGGATTTTGTGGCTCGTAGCATCACCCACCGAAGATACCCTGCTCATCTCCCCGCGGTTAGACGTGATGTTGATGCATCCTTTTGGCCGAGGCAGCTGGATGTGGTCCTGGCTCTGGAGCTGACCTGGAAAAGCATTTGGGCTTAGATTAACACGTGCTAACCCCTCGGCCTGGCCTGGCCGGCTCGCAGGAGGAGAACATCAGCTGTGATCCAGCTGGCTCAGCTGGAACCGGGGCTGGAGCCCGGCTGCGGCAGCACCGCTGCTTGTGCTGCGCTGCATGGACATCTCAGGAGCTCTTGCTGGAGCACCAGCGCTTCTCAACCAGCCGGTACATTTATCTTTGCAATATTCCAGCAAGGTTCCAGTGTTCCCACTGTCCAGAGGACTTAAGCGTGGAGACAGAGCAGCGTGGAGTCCCTGGAACACAGAGCAGTTGCTGTCCCAAAGAGGCAGAGGGGGATTGGGGCTTGCCTGACACAAACGAAGCGGCTTTTCTGCTCTATCATGCATGCTCAGCAGCCCCTGAGATGCATGGAGAGCAGCGGCAGCCCTGGGATGCTGCAGAAATGCTCGTTGTGCTCCCAGCTGTGTTCTGCTTCGGTGTCTGGTGAGATTTGGTGAGCTCAAGGCAGGAGCCCCACGAAAGGGTTGCACTCAGGGGACTGCTCCTACATCCCCAGCCAGATGCGGATCCGTCTCTGCCTTCCTGGGTAGCTCTGTTGTTACTGTGGACTGGAAACTTGCAGACAATTGTTTCTATCCACAGCATTGCCACTGCTTCCCCTGTAGACAGCACCGTACCTTGATTCCTGCGTTTCTTGTGGTTTAATTCCTGCATTTCTGGTGGTCTTGCTGGTTCCTGCAAGTGCTAGTGGAGGTGTTTTCCCCTGATGCATTCCCTCGCTATCTCCTCTTAATGCAGGATACCAGATGTGACAATATGCTCTGATCTGTTCTGACAAACACTCTGTTCCCTGCTGGATACCCAGACAATCTTCCCAAATAAATTCTAGTTTCAGATCTGTATGCGAACTTGTTATTCTTTTAGTACTAATTAACTTCTTTTCATCTGAGGGCATTCTGAGCCTCTCAGCTGAGAAAGGGGACACATCTGTTGCTGCTTGAGTCAGCATAGGGCCAAGCAGCTTCTTAAGACTGTAAAGACAGAGAGACCCTTCCCTGTTAGTGCAACCTGTGCATATTCTGAGCACAAGAAACTCCTCGGAAAGGTGGGCCATGGACATGCTGAAAAAGTGGATATCCATCCTGGTAGGGGACATTGATATTTTGCAGATGTTGCCCATGACACAGCATCTGTTGTTCTGTGTTTAAGCCTCCTCCTTCTCCTCTGTGAATCCTGCTTATCTGCCACAACTTACTAGACAGTGAGCACAGGGAGAGCAGCAGAAAAGACGTGGGCTCAGCTCGTAAGAGAGGCAGCGGTGCCACCTTCTGCACAAAACAACCGGGGTTTCGTGTCCGGAGGACTGAATATGCGCTGGACTGCTAGGAACAGAACTACCTCTCCAAGCTCCCCAGCTTCGGAGCTTTTCCTTGGCTGCTTTTGCTAGAAAACTGAAAACATTCTGACACCGTGGTCCTTGGTTATTGCGCATTCACCTTAAGAAAGAAGGAATTCTGAGCAGTGACATTGTGAGACTGACTCACCCCGTTCCTTACAGCTCTACCTGGCAGGCTCTCTGCCCCGCGAGGCTGCACACACTGCGTGCACGTTCCTGCAGGTGTGACCCTAAGGACAGGATCCTCTGCAAAGCTCTGAAATATGGCTCTAGGGGTAGGTGATGCTCTTTCCGCGTTACACTGTGGGAGCTCACATACCATGCAGCTGACTCGATTACGCTTGTTGGTACTTGCTTACCTGCCTTCCAGGAAGAATCCAAGCTGTGCTTTTCTGTCACTGACTTTGCAGGTATTTCCCCTTGTTTCTGTAATCTCTTGCGTTTTTTTCCATAGCTTTTCCCTGATATGCCAACTGTTCTTGTGAAGAGCTGGTAGAACCAGCCTTTGCTTATCAGCAAAGGGGTTGAGTCCTCAGCTCTCCTTTTCTTTTTCACCTCTAAGTAAGTGATCTATTATCTAGTCAATATTGTTTTATTGCTGTAGCAATCAGGAATACTGGCGTTCCCTTCATATTCTATGTTTTTTTTTCCCACCGTACTGGCTATAGGAAACCTCCTGCAGAGATAATACCATGGAGTAAATGGGCCATCATTTCAGAGGCAAGTGTCTCAAGGATGCAGAAGGCCAGGATTGTGGCATTGTGGCATTTCTCAAGTGGCCGAGGTGTCACCCTTCCAGTATCCTGCTATCCAAGAGCTCAGGAATCCAAGGCATGCACTGCTAAGTGCAACCAGGAGATGGCACACAACGAATAGAGATGTTCCCTGGGAGAGCACACTGGAAAAGGCACAGCTAGTCCTGAGGAGTCTGCTGCACATCCCCAAAAAAGTGCGCCAAGTGATTCATTATGGCAGTTCCAGGAAAGCACAGTAAAGACCCACATCTTTCTTGGAAACACATTGTGCAAAGTTCTTTCAAAAGAAAAAAAAAATCACACAAACCCCATTTCATTTGGGATACAAAATGGGCATGTTTCCCTTCCCCTGTGAAACCAAGCAGCTGTGAGGATGTGTCACCGTGTCACTGTGTTCAACCCCTGGCCTTTTGTGTGAGAGCTTGGCCTCCCGTGACTCCTTTTTCTGCTCCTTTGGCTCAGCTGCTCTTCATTCATTGCTCTAGTATCCCATCTGCTAACAGATTCCTTGAAAAAACTGTTTATAGCTTATGTGGAGCTGTATTAATAGCAAACTGAAGAGGATTTTCCTGGCAAATCAGACCAAATAGCACAGCGATATCTGCATGTGTTCATGGCTGGGCAAGGGCATTTTGCAGCCTCTACCTCTGGGTTGCAGCTCTGGATCTGCTCATTCACAGGCTGGATGAAATACATTTTTTGCACAGGACTTGTTCTGCACATCTTCATTTGTGGGAGCAATTTTTAGGCAGCTATTTCTGAGGTAGCATAGTAGGAAATAAATAAAATATTTCTTTTTCTTACCACTGGCAATTCTCCCTTTCTAAGAAAGGATGTACAATTTAGAGACCAAAAGAGACATTTGTTTTCAATAAAAACATGACCTCCAGAGCTTGTGCTACCGACAGTGCATTTTGAGAAACTTATTGTCCATATCTCACTTGAAGAGATAATTTTGAGACACGCTGTCATTACTGGCAAGCCATGTACTATGCCAATCATTTCTCACCGTCCCCTCTGCTCTGAGGATGCCTCTCAGTTTGCTCATGTAACCAATGCAGCCTGTCTTATATGAAATCCCCAGGACAGTAAACAGATGTTCTGCAAACTCAAGAGATCGGACAAAGATGACGTGAAACTACTCACTCTCTGGAACCCGTTTCTGGCTTTTCAGCCCCTTGTGACACGCAATTACCTATTCTCAGGCAAAATGCAGAAGGAGCAGTTCCTAAGCCAGTGGGCTTTGCTATAGCTTGTGCTACATAATGTTGGCAGCACTTCCATCCTCTCCTAAGAGGAGAAAAATGCAACTGTTTCAAGGCCAGTTATTTTTCAAATTAAAGCAGCATTAAAAAAAAAAAGGTATATTTGCTTCTTTTCATTGTTCCTTCTAAACTCCTGTTTAGCATCTTGAAAAACCTTTGGGGGATTTGCATTTAGAACGCGAAACAAGTTTCTCACAGTGTGGCCAAGGAAAACTAATGCGTGTGGGTGGAAGGACGCGAGGCCCATGCCAAGCACAGCAAGTAGATGTCTTCAGCTACACAAAGTGAGTCCAAATGGAGCAAAACACGACCAAATCTTCCTTGCACCCTTGATTTTAAAGGCAGGTAGTAAATACGTGCTGGGACTGGGCTCACAGCGGATATTTCCAGTGGGCCCAGTGCAGATCTTACCTGTTTGTCCACCTGGGGACACACCACTTAAATTGCTGACGAAACCTAAAAATAGACCATTGACAATTAAATACTAACAGTATCAGCACGGCAGTGCTCCGGCTGCTAAATTACCAATTAATTTCACGGAGGTGTCCTCAGCCTGATGTGTCGCCATTGGAAATTAGGATCCCAATGGGTCCTAGAGCAGGTGATTCCAAATAGCCCCCTTCACGTGCCGGTTTGTGGATGTCATCTTAGGTCTTCTTGGCAGGCTCTGCGGCTGGAAGAGCCCAGTGCTGGCCTGGCCGCTGGCTCCAGCAGCGTGAGATATTGGAGAGGGAGCGAGAAGGCAAAGGAGAAAGTGGAACATCCAAAGAGAGGGCGAGCGTGGGTGTCCACCTGCAGCAGAGATGCCTGTATCATATATTCAAGGTAACCCAAGACTGGAAGCGTTTACCTGGTAGAGACAAGGAGGTCGATGGTAGTTATAGCTATCCCAGCAGCTCGGGGTGTGTGGAGACTTTTCTTTCTGGACCATCCATAAATCCATAAGGCATTTATCAGCCTTCTCTGATCGGCCCTAGGGATAGCTTTACTTACTAGTCTACACTTCTGTCATTTTCTAATAGCCAAAATTCATTCAGAGAAACATAAGACATTGCAGGAAGGATGTATTCAGTCCCTACAACATCACATAGTAGGTTCTTGGCTCCTGCACTGCTTATTTGCTAAGTTGCCTGTCCATAAAGCTCTACCTGACAGCTGTGCCAGGACAAAGATGCACAGTGACAAATGGACACTTCCTTTTTGCCTAGAACATAAGTTCATGAACTCCTGATATCATTCAAGCACGATATAATTAAAACATCATGACCCACAAAATAATCTCTCTCTTTGTCCCTTTCTCCACACTTAAAAAAAAAAAGTTTCCTGCATTTTCCAGCTGGACAAACTATCCTTCTGCCTTCTTTGAAGTAAATATTTTGTTGGGTTTGGCTGCTGTCACAGCCACACATAGTCTTCTGCCTAATATTTTATCCATCTGGTACTAAAGAACTAGAGAGCGCTTTGAGCTGAGAGTATCAAAAGGTTTTCGAGATGCTAAATGGAGTTAAGAAGCACGAATGCAAGAGGAAAATGTATTACCTTTCAGTTTACACACGCATGATTTAAGTTGAAATGCCTTAAAAATGAAATATTCTCCAAGATGCTTGTTATGGCATCCTAGAGCTCGTGTGCTGCCAGTGGGAGAACATAACACTGCGTTATCAGCTGAGGACCGGGTACACCATACTCACCCTCTCCATAGTTCGCATGCGGAGATGTAATCCAGCGCTGATTTCTTCTTTTGTCTCCAATGAATGGAAAAAGGGAACTGGATTCCAGTGCGCTCGTGGTTGCCAGCATCTGCCTTGCCTCATTTCTGTGCTTGGAGAACATCTGGCTCTGCTCTAGGACAGCCATGCGCAGGCAATCTTGCTGCATGGAGCAGGCTGTGCTTCCAGCTACAAAACCTCCCCACGGGCTGCTGGGCTGGGCTTAACTTCTGCCAGCTGCTAGGAGAGACTTGCTCCTTCTCACTGCTTTGTTACTCCTTCTGCAAGTTGGGCTCCTTGGCCTTAACTTGCCTTGAAGGGGAGGCCACTTGCTAATGTTGGGCTTCATTTCAGAGCGACCTAAATAACTTTGTTTGACGCTGGTCCTGTCTTGGAGATATATATATATATATATATACATGTATTTTTTTTCATTAAAACCAGAAAGGATGTTTTTTCGCACATCCCCGGAGCTTCTCTTAATCCTGCCTCAAATGCCCTCCAGAGAGAGGGTCACCGTTAGGGTGTTTATTTTTCCCTAACAGCTCCGAATAGGGGAAAGGAGAGCGCAGCGGAGAGCCCTGGAGGGAATATTTAGGATGCCTGTTAATTTCCCAGAAATCTTTCTCTTGTTCTTTTCAATAGGAAAACTATGTCCTCGTGGCCTTTGCAAGAGCTGTTGCTCGTTCCCTTTCGCCCATCTGAGCTGGGCTTTGTGCTGTTAACAGACCCCAATTCTCCAAGCTCTGGCTGGTGGCCAGGACCTGGAATTCACGACTTTGTGGCGGCAGCAGCACAAGCCCTATCTCCTTCCCCGCTGCGTGACACAAAGCCCCAGGCCTCGCTAGCTCCCTTTTTGGCAGCTTTCTACCCTATTTTGTGTCCCTTTATTCTTTGTGCAGGAGATGCTGGAGCCAGCTCAGCCTGCTTTGACCTTTCCCTGCCATCCCAAGTGATGGAAAGCACCAGCTATGGGAGAGAATAACCGGTCAAACCCATGGTGCCAGTGCGGGCAATCAGAGCGGCAAATAGTTACTTAGAAAAACAGCTTCTCCAAGAAGTTTTGGAAGAAACTGTGAAGGCTGGAGATGGTTTCCTCGAGAAGAGGACCAATCCTTGAGCTTCTGCAATGCAATGACCACAGGTAAATTTTGTTCCTCATCCTACCTGCTTCCCACTCGACTGCGCTCTGTCTTCCAGGGGATCTTCCTCCTGAGATGCATCTTGTTCTGGGATGCTTCCCACAGGAGCAAACGCATCCATTGGGCCTCCATCTGCTTTTATAAGTCCACTCAAACCAGCAGCCATCAGATCATCCCCTCTCACCAGCCAGCAGCATCTCCAGCAGCATCTCCAGCAGCGCAAACCACAAAACACTACTGAAAATATTAACAGGAATGGGTCAAGTAGCCGGACATGTAAGAGGCTCATGGTTTGCACTGCCCTGAACTCTAACTTTGATGATACCTCCGTAGCACTGAATTAAGCCCTTGATTTTCACCAAGTTTACATTTTCTGGAGCTGAGTATATGAAGAGGTGGCCAAAACGTTCAGTGATTTCACTTAATTTTCCCAGAGCGGGTGAGTGAATCCTGCAGTGTTGTGCAATCAGGAGGGGAATTGTCTCTCTAAAAATGTATCCTCCAACAGCCAAAATATGTTTTGAAGCTGACTAGGAAACGCCTACGAGCAGGGATTGTAACATAGTCACCACTGCAGATTACATAAAGAAAATTGGCCTTAAGATTTGGACTTAATGTGATATTTAGCAGCTTCTGTTGTAAGAAAACCATGATAGGGTGCTTTGTGCATGTGCATGTTACAAAACTCTTTCTTCTTTTACTGTGGGATGTTTGAAAATGAGGAAAATAGAGAAGTTTCTGCTGTTCTATTTGCTCAAAAACCTCAAAGAGAAAAAAATGTGGCTTTTTATTAGACTTCCTGATCCAAACTGAAATTACACTGGGGAAAGTGTTCAATGGCTCAGTGTTCCACAGGCAATGGCTTGTGAAAACAAAATAATCACAAATCTGAGGCCTTTTTGCTTCGCCCTTTGTATGGAATTTCTTACAGGGGTTTCCTATACCATAGGTTTTTTCTATGTTACAGGTTTCCTATAGGGTGCTGCATCCCTGCTCGCTCGAGAGCACCTACACAAGCAAATGGACATCTCCTCTGCTGGCTCCTGGTCGCCCTTGCTGCAGGCTGAGACGTGGGGGACGGGGTTTGCAGTCTGTTTTTTAAAAACTGACCCACTGAGATAAGGGTCTCTGCAGCCAGGGCATTGCCCTGCACCCAGCTGCACAGTCGGGTTTATGGGCAAACATGTTGCAGCTCTTGGGCGGTCTGTGTGTTTGTCCCCAGGATACAAAGTCCTTTCTGAACTTTTGTTTTCTTTCTCTCAACCAGCACACGTGATTTTCCGACTCTTTTGATAGCACTGCAAATATTTATGCTCTGCGCTAGCCACCATGGCCATACGGCCCTATTTTCCTGTGACACGTGAGCTAGGACAAGGCTGCCCTGTTATAACCTATAACATCTGCTATGAGACAGGCCAACAAGTCCAGATTCCAAACAACAACTGACACATGGTTTGTTCCTACTCCAACATCTGGATTAATTGTATCGCCCCTTCATTTGGTTCTGTGCCCTCATTCTCTGAACCAGCTCTTCACTGCTTAAGCAACTGAATTGCTGGTTTGCTTCTAATATCAGTACTATTGGTACCAACTCCTACAGGCTTTGACTGGCTTCTGACCGTAGTGATGCTTTATCAGCCTCCTGGGGAAATTGGAGCAACTTAACGGAGTCACCCAGAGCAAATTAAATCCAACCATGACCTCAGGAGTGCTCAGGTACCTGTAGACCAACACCAGTTTTAACCTGTGACATTTTAAGTGGTCATTGCAGCAAAAAAAAGAAGCTAAACAGCTATGAGGTTAATTTTTGAAAGCACAGTTTAACTCAAGAAGAAAGTCATGGATCTACTGTGAGATAGACACACCGAATGGGAGCTTTGCTTTGCAAAAACCTTAGATCTGATATGCTTCCTTTCTAAAAACTCTGTAAATGCATCAGCAGCAGTCTTAAGGGAATGTGTTTCTGTGCTGTTGCCATATCTTTTGGTGAGTTTTTGGACATTTTTTGGTGGGTTTTTGGGTTTTGCTTTTCTGTCATATGCTCCCCTTGCATTAATGCTTTCTTTTTCCCTCACTTCTCCTTTCTCACCCTCTCAAAGGTTTTGAATCTGGCAGCTCCTCAGACTCCCCTCTGTTAGGAAACCTTGCGGCAAAGATTGCAATGAAGTGCTGAAAGGCTTCCGGACTAGAAATGCTCCAGTTTTCATTAGAAAGCACAAAATATGAGCGGTGCCTCGTGAGAACCTCTGGTTTCCAAGGAGAGGAGCCAACTGCACAAGCGACAATGATGCAGCCCAGCGTGGAGGAAGAGGTGAGCGTGCCCTCGAGTGAGACTGCAAAGAGCACAAACACGAGGGACTACAACCACCTGCAACCAGTCCTGTTTGTGCCACTGGCTGGACACAGGGTAGCACCTTCCGCATGCAAGGACAGGGCAAACTTAGGAGGTGCTTTCCCATGCACTCTTTTATGGTCCAATCCTTTGCAAGTCAGGGATTTTCTGATCTAGACATCATTTCTATGAATTCAGAAGCACTCATTGAGATGCCAGTTTTAGTGTGAAATGACAAATTTGTGGCATGCCCAATATCCTGGCGCAAGATGCTTAGCTACAGCTTAAGTGAAGAACCACAACCCTCAACATCCTAGTTTCTGGTCATGCCACACAGCCTCCGTCCTACTCCAGCCACCTCTTTTCCCACAGGAGGAATTCAGGATTTCTCAGTTCTTCCTGCTCCTGAAGGCCCAGCACAGCAATGACAACGTGTGTGTCTATAGAGACATTTATTGGAAGGATACAAAAATAGGGTATAAATTCTAATTAGCTGGATTTAAACATGTCTCAGGCAAATAGTTCCACATGTGTTACTTGGTGGGAGACGAGCCCAGAAGACTGGCAGCATGGCCTGATTCCCTGATGTGCCCAGATCCATCCAACAAAACAAAACCTCGATCCCAGAAATAGCTTACGATTTTTCTGCACATCTTTCTGGTCCCTTTGCTTCCTCAGCTTCTGTCAGGTCTGCTCTGCTGGACCAGTGTGGGCACTATTTCTTCAACCAGTCACTGCAGACGTGGAGCAGGGCTCTGTGTAGACGCATCTGCAGAGTCAATTGGAAGGTCTTCTGCTCTGCGGGGTAGCCCTCAGCTCACACTCCCTGGGAAGACAGAGCCTGTTCCCCTTCTCGTTATGCTGATAAAGGTAGTAAATATGTGCAGTATCAAATCACTTCGGTTAATACGGAATAATTGTATAAATGAGTATCTCAGGTCTTCAGCTGTCTTCCTGTTGAAGTTTTTTCCAGTCAAAAGTTCCATCCAGAGTTAGATCAAAATTTTCTTTCTCTTGCTCTCGGGAGAGTTCCAAAAACACCTGAAACGGTCAATATAAAACTCGAATAACTTCTCTGACACTCACTAGACACTGCAATGTAGCTATAGGAGGTACAGCTGTGCAACAGCATGAGTGTGCACAGCAGAACCATCCTCTAACCACTCCACACAGTTGCTCTGAGGACCAATCTCCTGCTCAGACCACTCCGCAACTTTCAATCCTGCCCATCCTTTCCAACATGCCGAGCTTTGGAATCACGCACCTGAGCCAAAGTATTCAAGGAGAAGCTGTATTCCTCGAGGTTGAAGGTTCTTTTGGCTGTGAAGAAGTAAAAAGAGTTGGAATTTCCCATGCTGTGTTCCTCCTTTCCAGAAAGTCATTGTGTTTTGCTCTTACCTTCCTCTAGCTTGGAGAAAGACTGAGACAGGGGCAATGCATCTTCCATGGGGACTTTGTAGACTAGCAAAGATGGAAACCTGGAAGAAAAAATGTAAAAGTGGCTCTTGTTCTGTTCTGAGCTTCTTAGGTTAAAAGTTTAAGTCACAGTATGGAGATGGACATTTTACTGTATGAATTACAGCAGGGTTGGACCAAGTGATATTATCTAATATCCCCATGCAGAAACTTGATCCAATTATCTGTCTCAACTTGAGAAATCCTCTATTTCATTAACCTCAGCACATTTTTAGGGAGGAGGCAGTTGTGGAGCCACCTTTCATCCTGTATCTCATAGTTACCGCTCCTGACGGGCTGCGCTTGGGAAAATCCTCAGAATCTCAGCGTGCAGAAGATCAATGTGCTCCGTGTCCTTGACTTTGATTTCCAGTACGTAACCCTTGCCAAATTTGTTCTTCAGGTACTGAATGGAGCCAATGCACCTAGCGTGGAGAGAGGAGGCTCAGTGAATGGCCAAAGAGGTCAGCACAGGGTGTGGTGAGTCCGTTCATCTCCAACCATCTGGTCACTCCCAACTGCTCCTCTCAATATTCCAACTACGGGAGGTACTTGATGAAGTGCACAGCAGTGGACTCAAGCTGAGGAGGCCAGAAGAGCATCCCCACTGCCCCATGGACCAAGGAGGAGCACAGAGGTGTCCACGGCCGTGACGGAGGAGCAGCGCCGCGCGGCGCCGCGTGCTGGGACCTACCGGAGCTGCCCAGCCACCATGATGGCCACGCGGTCGCACACAGCCTCCGCCTCCTCCATGTAGTGCGTCGTCAGAATCGCTCCCTGCTCCTTGTCTTTCACCGCAGCGCGGATCATTTTCCTGAGGATACAAATGGGGGAAAAAAAGCTGACACTTCCAAAGCACATCAAATGTTTCTTATTATCCCTTTATTTTTAATCTTGACTCAAGCCCTTTTATGCATTCTGCTGAAATCCACATATAACTCTCAGGAAACTAAATTGTGTACGAGGCTGAATTCACAAGAGTTTTCCTTCTCTTTGCACAGGCTTTAAGCTCAGGAGAATCAGGTGAGCAGATTTTCCAGCAAAGCCATTGACCAACCAGCAGTACCCGTAGGTTGGGTGAACCTCTCTCTACATGTCCCTGGACCCTGCTCGTGGCTTCCAACCCCTTCGCCCTCCAGCGTGGTGCCCAGGCACTACTCACCAGACGCGGCGCTGCCCATTGGGGTCCATCCCGGTGGACACCTCGTCCAGGAGCAGGACCGTGGGGCTGCCCAGCATGGAAACTGCAAAGCACAGCTGCAACAGGAAGAGGCTTTGGAGCCACATCTGGGCTGCAAGCACCTCTAAACTCATTTTATCTATGAGGACCAGTGTTCTGATTTGTAGGAAACGTAGACTTGGAAAACACCTGCTTACAGCAGCTTCAAATTGAGTTTCCTTTATTTTCTGGCACAGGAGCTGTGCCAGTTTGTCACCCAATCATGCAGACCAACCTTGTCATCTGCATCTCCATAACCTGAAGTAACTCCGCCTTTCACAATAACTGTAATTTGATGAAATTACATAAATTTGGCAAACACGCTATGAAAGAACCCCTGACACAGGGACATTGTTGTCTCCAACCTGACACAGGACACGTCAAAGCCCTCCATCCTCCACCTTAGGCTCTCTCAGGTATCTCGGTATGAACTAAATTTTAATTCAAACTAGGAATGGTGCAGAACTTACTACAGAAAAAAAACAAAACAAAACAAACCACACCTTCCTGTTTATCCCAGTGGATAATTTTCTGGTTGGCTTTTTTAAATACTCCTGAAGTCCCAGGGCATTCACTATCCTGTGGGGAAAGGGAAGCAAAGAAGAAAAAAATCATTTTATTATTCCCAGTTTCACTCTCTCACCAGCAAACAAAAGGAAAAGGAACTTTCTTCCCCCTTGCCTTTTTGTTCCTGCTTATTTTCATTAAACCTTAGAATTTGTCATCAAAATATAAGTGAATATTTGAAGCAAAGTGTACTGTATAGGTGGCAATCTCATCTTTAAAAATAATTGCTACCATGAATAGCATTATAAGGCCATTCTACCTCGCCTGTGTTAGCTGAGCAGGCAATACTTAAGCATCCTTCTTGTTGTGCCAAATAGAAAGTGGTTTTAGAGAGGTTTTAGAAACCCTTCTCACATAAAATACTTAAAAGGATGTTAGAGGCAAATTTATCACCACAAAATGTGCATAGGTGAATGGGAGATTTTCCTGACCCACTTAGTCCATCAAGATATTGAGCGCTAATGTATAATTGAATAATATGTATATAAATATATAAAAATACATATAAATATATATAAATATATAAATGTATAACTGAATAATTTCCTGAATTTCTTTCACATGCTGTTTCTGCCCCTGCAGTGAATTTTGATGTCCTGTTTCCCTCCCTGTTCCCTTGGACTGGGGAAATAAAGTGTTCCCTGGCAGCGGGAACCAGCTCTCCGTACCGGTTGACAGCAGCAGCCACATCCTCCTTCCTCACCCCTTTCACGGCCGCGTAGGCCTCCAGGTGCTCCCGGACCGTGAGGTTCGGCCAGAGCGGGTCCTCCTGCGGGCAGCACCCCAGGAGACCCGGCGCGTGGTCCTGCAGGCGGGAGCTCGCTCCATCCCTGCGCAGCATCAGCACCTGCGCGACAGGACGCTCGCTCTGCTCCCGCATATCCCTCCCCGCCGCTCCAAGGAAGACTATGGGGTTCAGCGTGGTTTAGGGGAGGAAACCCAAAGGGCAAAAGATTGATTTTGCAACCCTCAAATACATAAATACAAGCAAAGTAAATTAGAGAAGAGGGATCCCTTCCAAAATTTACTCAGGGTAAATCAGCCTCCAAAGATGCCTATTCCTCTCCATGGACTTTAGCTGTTAGGCTTTGATTTAGAATTTAGTTCAATTTCTAGCTGTCTAACATGGATTACGATTTAAACAGGTATACAGAAGAGTTACAAGTCCATCACCTCCAACAAACAGAGGTCAGAACAACAAGGCAGAAATAATTCACGATATTTTACATAAATAATTTTAACGGCATAATGCATTCGGCTAAAACCTCAAACCTTGACACTGCTTGGACTGAAAATTACTGCTCAGCCTAGCAGTATAATATAGTTATTGCTTAGCTGTGCACATGCAGCTCTATGAGACGCTGCCCTTCCCTCGAGCCCAGCCGCGTACCTGGCCGGCAGTCAGGGTTGTCTCTCCAGTAATCATCCTGATAGCAGTGCTTTTACCTGCTCCATTGGGCCCCAGAAGTCCCAATACTTCTCCTGAAATCAATACGCATCATTTCTTAGTAAGACTTAACATTTAATAAATGTATCGGGAGCAATCACCATAAAAAAGCGCATGCTAATTCCAAAGATCTTGTAAAAATAAACAGTATAAAGACCATGCTGAAAGTGCTTAAATTCTCAGTTCTATATAGTTGATGAATCTGAGCTGATCTGGATCATTGGAAAGTCACTGCTGAAGTGACTTATGTAGAAGGATGTTATGTAAGTTTAGATAATATAGATAATACAAAGGTAACAAATATGCATTATTCCCACTGTTTCCTAACGCACCAGCCACAGACCTGAAAAGTGAGTAGATTTGACCTTTATGTCCTTGTTCAATAACTGAGACACTCTAACAAATGAACTTCATAGGGGTCTTTCTTGCAGAAGAGCACCAATTCTTACCTTTTTTCACACAGAAGGAGACATTTTTGGTCGCAATTTTCTTTTTCTTCTTAAATACGGAATCAGCTTTCTTTATTTTATATTCCTTGCATAGATTGCTGACAACAACAACAGATTTCTGAAAGTGAGGTGAAAGAAGAAAAAACAGTGTAATATATTGGTAACCATGAAGACTTCAGTAATATTTTTCCCTTACAAAAGGAAAACTCCTTCCTCCAAAGACCTTTGGGTTCCCTTTTAGTTCTCTGAGAACATGAGGTGCACCAGGACACTTGACTGTCCTCTAAATTTTTCTTCTCTAGACTGATGGGAGCCCTAACCTGCCTTACCAATAACTTAGAGTTTGCCAGCAGGATTCTTACTAATATAAAATAGGGAAAAATAACAGTTTTACCTCATCCTGACTTGGAGATGCTATGGCATTTCTCACTGCTGTTCTTTCAGCTTTAACATCTTCATCTTCTTCTTCTACCTCCTCGGTGTTCTGGTGCTTGTTTTCTTTTCTTGGGAAAATCCTGCAAATCCAACAGGTCCCATTTAGTTCCCCACCGATGCAGTTAGGATAGACCAAGACTGAATGTCCCCGTGGTTCAATGATTCTTGTGTTTTCTATTGCAGGGCTTTGTGTATTGAACAAAGCAGCAGGTTGGTATGTCCACACAATTACAGGCAAATGAAGATACTAACAAGCTCGAAAACCACTTAGTATCATTATTTACTGCAGTATTTAAGGGGCTATTTTGGCTATTTAAAAAAGTCATTTATATTAAAACAATAGGGACAGAGACAACAATTTATGTCTAAAAAATCACCTTCAAGGAAAAGCTGCATAGCATGAATTTATATCTCACATATACCTGTGGTGCATGTGCATTTATACAAACCTAAATATCGGGTCCTTTCTCAGAACTGGTCTGCCGTATTTTATCTCCAAATATCGAAGTAGAAAAATGAAAGCCACAGAATGGATGTAAGGCTGAAAAAGAGAGGTTGCCCCATTAAGAGCTTTGCCTTCTGTCCTGCTGTGGCTGATGCTGAAAAGATGGTGACAATGGTGCAAAATAAATTAGGAAAAACAAAATATGTGAAAATAAAGTCCATTAACATCTACACGCAGGCTGAATGCCAAGGGCCATGAACTCTGCTAACACTAATCAATATTGCAGAAGGTATCACTGGTAAAAAGAGAAATGCAATTCGTATAATATTAGGAGAGTATTAAGACATATGTGGGCTTATTTTGCTTTCCCTTCCCCATTTTAAAACAACAAAATTATTTTTTTGCACGGGTGTGTAATCGGTCATCTGGATCTACCGAGATTCCATGTAAAATAAGCTCGATTTTCTTGCCCCCCTTCCTCCCAAGTGAAGACGTGCCAGCAATTAGTGCTCTCAATGGATGAACTGCAGTTTGGGTCTATGCCTGCCCTGAAGCTCCATCCCGGGGCAGCCACAGATCCAGCTCGAAACTTCTGCCACATTAAGTGACAGGGAATTGGACACGCATTTACATCCAGCATCTTTTAGGAAATGAGCATTCCTAAACAAAGGCAATCTTAAAGGTTTTCTTACTGCAAAGACAGCCGTTAGTACATCAGTGACTGAAGGTGCCTCAAACAGTTGAGGATCTGCTATAAAAATCTATAAGAATAAAAAAATATATATATAAAATGAGGACATGATTCTTTAGATTTAGACATTAGACTAGCTAATGTGGAACAGTTAAGTACAAACTTTGAATACTTCAGAAATACACAAGCCTTGTGATTTCTTCAAAATGCTCAAAACAGATGAACAAATTCCAGAAATCAACACAATGCTAAATCAAGCATCTCCTTTTCAGGAATACTGGTCTATCACAGGAAAACATCCGTTCTCCTCTCCTTTGGCATCCCAGTGGAGGGAAAAAAAGAAGAGGAGAGTCTCCTGTTTGGACTTAGGCTCTTAAGTCATTTAGAGCACAGGCTTGGGCAGCTGGAGGATTTTGCTAAATTAATAGCTGCTGCTGTTCTAGTACCACCACTCAGCTGATGTGCAGTAAAACGTTTTGAGAATATTCTTAATTTTCATTCTATTTACATGCAAAATCAGAGAAAAAAATCTTATATTTTCTTTTATGATTGTTCAAGCCAACATACTGCATTTTGTGTGGAAGGAATTAATCTATAGCCAATCTATAGCCATGGCTCGTGTGCAAGAGAAGTAGCCCATAGCAACAGCGAGTGGCTGGAGAGGTTGTATCTGTCCTGAAACTAATGACTCTTTCTATCGCAAGTTTGCAATTACCATGAGATTTTGCCTTCAAGAATACCTGCTTTTGTTCTCTGTACGGATTTATCTTGTAGCTCAGCACCAGAGCTTACCTGGTAGCAGCTGATCACGAAACCCAGCAGTGGGTATGTAGGAAATAAGAGGGGTATGACATGCAGGGAAATTCCATAATCCACTGCCACATCCACAATTCTGCTGATAACAAAAGAAACCAAACCTACCTAAAAGGGAAAGAAGGCAACTTTTAGCAGACAGGAAAGATTACACCTCTTCACCAGTGCTAAGAATTGCATGCATTGAGGTTTTTATTTCCCTGCTGAATGGCAATGGTCAATGAGAAAGAGTCCAGAAAAAGCTGCTCCTTGGCTGCAAGAGCTTCAGGTCTGCTGGGGAAACTGCTTTGGGCAGGAGGACGAGGTCTGTGATCCTACCCTCCTCTTCCCCTATCCTGCTTTATGCCTAATATTGAACCACCTCTGATATCAAGCTTAGACTTCCTAACCCGACAACTTGCATCTCAAAGCTTATGTCGTGCGGTCATGAGGGATTGAACAGAGGGATAAATAACCTTCCTGACTGCCAATCCTGCACCATTTGGTGTGTGCCCCCCCTGTTCATGGCAGTTTAATCGGAAGAAGGGGAATTATGTGGATTGCTCCAAGGTTCTTCCTGGGACTGGCTGCCTTGTTCCCACTTCCATAACTAATCACGCAAGGTGGACCCCTTAAGTAGGCATCCTAGATACAGCTTGGTTGAAACTGGTTAAATAATAGACCAGAACCAGAGAAATTCCCCATTGGTTTGGTTTGGAAAACTTCACCGTGAGCAAAACACTGGGCAGGAGAGAAAGAATTGCAGCATTTTTAATAAATGATCAAAACTGTGAAATAACTTCTCATTTCCAGAGAGATAGGAGCAAAGCACTGGGGGGAAGTAGAGGGATTGACACTGAACAGAAAAAGGTGAGTTTGGTATAGGATTGCCTGCATAAAATACATGGCCTTATCTGTATCTTGAGTGTATATTTGGTGTTTTGACTTCTAATTCATTTTTTAAGAGCCTCGAATATATTTTTGCAACCTCTGCAGCATACTTACCAGTGTACTTACCACTATGAGGATAAACGACCAAAAATCACAGTTCCATCCTTTGCGAAACAGGAAGGAGATTAAATATACAAGGAGAACAATAGACATCCCATAGCCAAAAATAGCCATAACCTACAGTGAAAAAGCTTTAATTAGAGAAAATGGTGTGTGCAAAGAACAAGAAAACCATGTACATCATTGTGGTTCAGAGTATTGAGAAATCACCACAATTACTGCTGAGTATAACAGTCCTTTCACTCCGCAGGGATCAGGGACCACGAGAATGAGATTTACCAGCAAACAGAAGATGCCGGCGCTCGCAGAGACATGGTTACTCATTGCGAACTGGAGCGCAAACATGGAGAAGAGCAGGAGCCAGCTCAGAGGGAGGTCCACGAGCGCCTGGCCGCACCAGTAGGCCGAGGGCAGCAGCCCCGAGACCCGCAGCTGGGAGCGAGCTCCTGCCTGGGACACACACGGAAAAGAGCAGGTTGGCCAGGTACACCCTTTGGAACAGCTCTATGGAATATAAACCAGGATCGTTTTTTCCCTATCACCACATTAATATCATTCGTTTCCTGGTTGTGCTTCTTGCTGGAGTGGTTGTCCACTTTTAGCTTGCTCGGGTTAAATTCTAGCACTTTTAGTATTTTATTATTCTCTGCTAAATGCAAAACTTTGTCCCTAAGGTTGGAAGGGACCTCTAGAGATCATCTAGTCCAAAATATATCTGATATATCTAGAAAAATCTTTCAAACAGCACGTCACGTTCAAGTGCCTCGTGACAATACAGCTGCAATCCCTCCTTCCCGCCCAAGATCTGCACCATTCCAAGGATTACCTTGTAATCTTGCAGGTAGCCCATTGAAAAGTGAGGAGGGAAACCAGGGAATAAGATCAGCATGTAAGTGAGGTAAAAAGAAAGAAAATAATCCCAGTATCGTGCATCTATCTAAAAAGAGAAGGAAAAAAAGTAGAAAGCACCACATCATAATAGATAGACATTGTGATTAATCTTAGTGCACTTTCATGATTTAAAATACATTATGAACAAGAAATGGGATACTGAATTGATACTGAATATTATAGGGGTAGGGAAAGAGTCCTTGATGGACTGGAACTCTCAGCTGCCCTTGATGGATTGGATCCCATCAAAGATGCATTTATGCAGTTTGTGGTTCAGAGCTGGTTTGCAGCCAGCTATTTGAAAGCAGGGGCAGAAGCTGGGTAGTTGTGCAAGGGCGTGTGTTGAATTTATCCTTTTCCTCCTGAAATCCTCCTGAATTTATCCTTTATTCTGAAATCAGTTGTGCTTTTTCCCTATCTACTGCCTGAATGCCTATAGACAACCTCACATGTAGCTTCCTGTTATTGAAACCTCAAGTCGTTTTAAGAGCAGTTGGTTGACGCATTCTGGTTCTCAGACTCTGCCACTTACACTGAAAAAGGGGTGACTCCAGATCCGAATATGTTCAGTGGAATTGAAGGTCCTTAGCAGAGCGTTGCTGATGATGTTCACAAGCACTGGGAAACAGTTGATGGCCTCCATGTGGCATAACACAGTAAACCTGTAGCTCTTGAAAGAGCAAGGAAACAAGATGACACCCAAGGCTT
>JAWLRI010000424.1:4307480-4319347 GCA_034781795.1 Crypturellus tataupa
TTTTATTTTATTTTATTTTATTTTATTTTATTTTATTTTATTTTATTTTATTTTATTTTATTTTATTTTATTTATCTTTTTTTTTAACTGCAGCAAAATAGTAGAATCAAATATACTGGGAAAATCCAGAGCTGAATTAATTTTACCTATACCTTAGCTCCTATAAAAAATCCAAGTTAGTAGATACTAAAAGTCTCTATATCTAGTGTAACTATATTACAAAAATAATAAGGTTTGCGGAGGAGAATTGGAGAGATGAGACCCCCCCCCTCCCAGCATGTAGTCTGATCATTAAAACATTTCCAATTCCTTGTACTTGTGTCTTATTTTTTTCAGGACCATCACATAGTTTTAACAGAATTGATGGCAGCATCTTGCTTAATTATTAAATTATTGAGAAGAAATAGAGAAGAAAAATCCTTACCTGTCCTTCTCGAGACACTTTTATAGCCCCATTATGTGCCAGCTCTTCTGTGATATTTTCCGCACTTCTTATTTCCACTGTTAGATCTTGACGTTCCAGACTGTGGATAAAGTCTTCGATGTCTGATCCTAGCATGAAAGCCAAAAGTGGAGGAGTCAAAGTATTGAACTATTAAATATTGAGTGAAACTGTCCTGAATTTTTCTTTTTCTGAATCCATGACTACCAAACAAAACCAGCTAAAATGTAATGACTACAGAAGTCAAGACAGCTCCTATGAAATAGGTCTTTGCACTTTTTGTGTTGTGAATGGACTCTGGCCTCAGTAACTGAAAATTTAACTTGTCATTTTTTTAATAGATAATGATGCTGATTAGACTGATTTTTTGGGCACACACCTGTTTTGTTGAGGATGAGCAGGGTGGTCGTCTCCGAATGAGCCTTCCTGCCAAGTGGGAGAAAATACTGCGCGGGGAGCAGCTCCCAGGCACTCACGCTCTGCCATGCAGCAACCAGGGCCATTTGCAAAACCACAGGAGTCAGAAAAGCCACGTAGAGCAGCAAGCTGCAACGAGAAAGATGAATAAAATTTCTGAAAACCAACATTTTGCAGACTGCATTTCTGTGTTGGAAATAATATACTATGTTTGGCTTATTGAACAACTTTACCGTTAAAAATATTTTAGCTGTTTTATTTTTAGAAGTTCTAAAACCTTGATTATTCACAAGAGCCCTGAAAACTCAGCAGGAAGGCCTCAGATCTAGGCAAGCCATGTTTTAATGCCATGAAATCCCCTTCACAGTTGCCTAAGTTTTTCCTAAATGAGTATTTCTCCAATGATGATGTGCCAAACTGAAGACCACCAAGTCAAACGCCTTCAGACACAGGATGAGAGAAGTTAAAAAAACATAGAGAAAGTTTGAAAGTAGTATTTTTCCTCCTCTCTTTTAATACCCAAGTTTATTTTCAAATCTCCTCTCTCATCCATAATAAATAAAGCTGTTACTGAATGACTCTCTTCTGCAGAAAGAAAATGGGGTTGCTATTGCACATATTACTCCATGGAGGAAAGAAAATGCACAAAAAAAGGGGAACAAAATTGCTGAAAATTAAGTCTTGGCTGAAAAAAAACCCCAATGATTTATTCATGGCCATGACCTGTTTTCAGCTACTCCAAATGTTCGTTGAAATGCAACGTGACCTGTTTGCTTCTGTTTGTCTAACAAGCCCCAAAGCTTGTTAGAAAGCACATCTGAAGCCTCTGAAGTTACTTTTTGTTTGACAGCATTTAGACTGTGAGACCATTGCACCAGTTAGGAAGAAGCAAACAGGACTGCATTGAAATGCAACGCGATCCATGCTGCAGCCACCACGCATTGCTCAGGCTGCAAGAGGGAAGAGCTTTGGCACTTACATGGACCCGAGGTTTTTCAAGGATCTCTTCAGGGTGAGGAGATGGACCCATGCCATGGCGCAGACCTGCTGTCTCCAGAGCACCATGCCGCTCGCTGTCACCTCCGCGGCATCCGAGAGCAGGGCGCCCTGCTCCAGCTCATCCGGACACCTCGCCGCGGCCTCGGCCCGGTCCTCGTGGTCATCTGTGGAGAGGTTCAGTTTGGATCAGCTTTTGCATTGTGATACATGAAAAAATGAGAGTAACCTAAATAGTAACCATTATAGTATGGGAAATGCTGCAGTAAAGCAGCCTTTCTCTTCATCTAAGAGTTGATTTTGGAGGCAGCTTTGTACCTTCTTGGTCAGCTGTGGTTTCTCCCTCCAGCTTCAGGAAGACATCCTCCAGCGTGGTCATGTGAACCCCGTAATTGATAATGCCCTGGTCAGAGCAGCTGTCAAGGTGACTGAACAGATCTGCGGGACAGAAGGGATCTAAGTGTCTTCAGGGCGGTCAAACACAAGCACAGATCTGAAGCATAAAAAGTTCCACAGGAACCTAAGGAAGAACTTCTTGACAGTGAGGGTGCCAGAGCACTGGAACAGGCTGCCCAGAGAGGTTGTGGAGTCTCCTTCCCTGGAGATCTTCAAGACCCGTTTGGATGCAGCCCTGTGCCACGTGTCCTAGGTGGCCCTGCATGTGCAGGGGGGTTTGGACTAGATGACCTCTAGAGGTCCCTTCCAACCTTAGGCATTCTATGAGTCTGTGATCTGCTCTGAGGCCACCAGTTTCCTCATCAAGGTTCACCATGACAAACAGAAGATGAGTGCTGTGTATTTTGGTCTTAAATGTTTGGAAGTTAAAATTATGAGAGGGGCCAAAGCGGGGAATAAAACACAATAAATTCAACAAAAAGTCCTTATTTGACTCTCTCAGAACTTCCTCTCCATTTCTCTCGCCCTACATTTCTGATAACTTCCCTTTTTTTAATGGAAATTCCCAGTTATTTTAATATACATTACCTGGGAATTTATTGACATTCTCCAATGGCAGTTTGTATTGCAGCTCATATTGACGGTGTCCTGAGAATACGGCGTTTGGGATGTGCTGTTTAACCAGAGCTGTCACATTCTCTAAGCCACAAGACTCACTCACATGGATCCTGTGCAATTTTTAAAAAGTAAATGGTTAATTTTGAGCAGAACCACTATATTTCCAGGATCTATTAAATCAAAAGCTCAGTGTACTTTATTTAGTCTTTACTTTAGTGAGAAATAATGTTACTGCTTGTTGGGCTTACATAGATACCTTAAATGGTAGCCGATTCCCCATTTCTTCTTCAAGAACAGAGAAGAACCAACACACTTTAGCCTCCCGTGTGAGATAAAAGCCTTGCGATCTAAAGAAACAAAAAGCCAAGAGGTTCATACTGTAGAGCAGGGGTTCAAAACCCTTTGGTGACTGAGTCTGATTGAGAAGATCAATGTCCTGTACTGTCCTGGATCCCATTCCCTTTTTCCTAGCCCTCTTGCATGGCCTTCCTGGCCTCTGCCACCCATACAACATGTGGTGTGGTCAATACAGAAGTGTCCATCCCCTGGTATGCCATCCTCAAGTTCAATTCCAGCTTGAGGACACGTCTGCTGGTTCAGTCATATGCACCAAGAGTCTTACAGTGGATGCATGCAGGGAAAAAGCAAGTATCCTGGAAAAGTGAATTCCCACAGCATTTATAGTGAGCTTGGATGTAGTTCTTACCTGCGAGGATATCGGCCTCGTCCATGAACTGGGTGCTGAACAGGATCACTCGCCCGCTCCGGTGCTCCTTGAGGAGGCTCCACACCTGGTACCTGGAAAGGGGATCCAACCCAGCCGTCGGCTCATCCAGCAACAACACCTGCAAAGGGAAGATATATTTGTGATTTTACTATCTTTAAGATATAACCATAAGAGCTTTAAAAGGTACTGAAATCATGGGTGAGCTTGCAGTTAAGTCTGTGCATAACATTTCAATTAGGTCAGGTCTAGGATGACACAACTGCCCCTGCTGCTTTACCTGGGGGTTGCCAAGCATGGCTATTGCAATGGATAACTTTCGTTTTTGCCCACCACTCAGTTTCTCAGCTTGAGTGTCTTGAATGTTGCTGATATCCAGTAATTCCAAGATGTTTTTCACCTAGAAAAGCACAAGAAAGTCCATTTCAAGCACCAGTATTTCTTTGGTCCTCTTCTTTAGACATGAAGGGGAACTGATTGAACCTGAAGGTGAAATTTCTTTATGTGTTTCTTGAGGGTGACCTATACACCCTGCCCATACTGCTCGTGAGAGTGCTAGTAGTCCTCTGCTACTCTAAAAAGTAGTAGTAGAACATGCCCACTCACCTCACGCTCTACATCTTTGGACTTGATGCCCTTGATTTCAGCAAAAATCTGCAAATTTTCTTTCACTGTTAGAACTTCAAACTGGACATTGAATTGCGGGCAGATGCCAACCATCTCTCTGACTTCTTCCCTGTCTCCCATTTCAGACATGTTGGAGTTGTATATCGTGGCAGAACCTGTTTACAGGCATGAACGCAATAAGGTGGAATGAACTCTCTTTGCACACAGATTTTAAATCCATTGATTTAACCATTTCTCCTCTTGACATCCTACCTTCAGAAGGCAAGGTGAGGCCGCTGAGCACGTTTAACAGTGTTGTCTTCCCAGCCCCACTGTGACCAAGTAAGGCAGTGATCTGGCCCTCATAAATATTTAAAAATAAACCTAGAATAAAAACATGAGGTTTTGGAAAAAAAAAAAAAAAAGCGCTTTTACTTCATTTTGCTCATTGTCATAGGCAATAGCAAGACAAATCAAGAAATATAAAAACTAAGTAGAAATGATCCATCAAAAGTGCATTATACAAACTGAGGGGTAAAGCTTTGCAAGTCTAATTTTAAATTCATAAGAAGTTGCTCTGTATTTAGTAAAGAAGACAGAAATACAACAACTGAAGAAAAAACTTTTTTCTCTCTACACGCTCAGTAAAAAGAGAAAGGTGGTCTCTAGAAACTGAACAAACAATCAATTGCATCAACTATTATTCTAGATAATTTTTCAAGCAATACAATTATTGCTGTTTTACTTTGAAATGTTTGCACAATTATTATTCTTCATCTTTAACAGGAATCAATATCACAGCTTTCATACCTCTTAAGGCTTCTGTTTTCTTATCCTTCTGCTTATAGACTTTTTTAATATTGATGAGTCTAAAAAGAAGGTAAGAAGAATATCACTTCTGGATTCCCATTAATACATTTCCCTGGTACCCTTTTATATATTTTTTTGGATCTTAACTCTCAGTACCTTATGCATTTTTCATGTAATTTCTGTCTTTTTAAGCAGACATTGAGGCTCAGTGGGGTTTTGCACAAACACGAACGTGCACACAGATGGGAAGAGCAATACGTGGCATGCACTAACAAAGCACCAAGCCTTTCATGGACAAGGTCAAGCCCGTTGCAACAGCCAGCCCTTTCCCTCTCCTTTAACTTCAGCAGTGAACCTTTAACAAAGTCCACAGCAAAAAAAAAAAAACTAAACTCCTCAAAATCAATAAAACAAGCAACAGTTTTATCTAAATTTCACCCCTCGTGACTGGCCTGAATTACCTGTTTAGCCCATCTCTATTTTAACTATTTTTTCTCCATGAAATGCTCTGCAGAAGTGCCACGGATATGCAAACTGCCTGGGCAAAGCAACACAGAGCTGGTGGCGGAAGCAGGGGTGGTGTTAGCGGAGCGCTGGACCTGAGCTAGCGAACTCAAGCAGAGCCAACAGCAGCTCCTCCTGGCAACCTGATGGCCTCCTTCCCCGTGAACTCGGCGGGCACCGGCTCCACGTCGTCGCCCAGCAGCTCCTCGGGGCTCATTCCAGCCTGGGGCCTCTTGTTTGTGGAGCTTCTCCTGCTCCTCAACCAGTAGGAGGGCTTCAGGCAGAAGAAAGGGGGATTTGGGATGCCGTATCTGCCTAGTGGGAAAGCAAAGAAAATGACCCGTGGTCAATCAAAAGTGCAACCTAAGCACCATCCTGAAGGTCAAAAAATACCTTTCTGCCTCAAAATGTTGACTTTATGTTGCTAAAAAGAGAGTTTAGGAGGTTTTCATTAGTGTGCATGAGATTGGGTCGAGAGGGAGAGATTCAGGGCTGTTTCAGGCTGTTTTATGTAATGTATTAAAATATTGATACTTCACTGCCTTTGATTTGGGAATTGCCAGGGTTGGGTAGGATTAGGAAAAATCACTCAGCAATATAATACTGTTTTAGAAACCAAAACCTATGCTAGTTCACACAACAGTGGAGCGTCCTCTCTTTCCCCTGAAGGCTATTACACACAATTAATATAAATAAAAAGTATATACGAAAAAAGTGTACTTTTAAGTATGTGTCATACTTACCAGGCAGAACTTTATCAAAGTAGATAGCTAATAGCAGATACAAGACAGAGTCAAAGGTCAGCACAATGTAAGTTGAAAATAAAAAGTATGATTCCTCCATAAGGTTAGAAAAATAGAAACCTATCCCAAATTTTTCCAAATGGAAAATCTGAAATAAAGGACAAAGTAAAAGAGCTTTCAGGTTGAAAAAAGATATGAGCTTATGATCAAACTGTGGATGCAATGGACTTGTTAACCCTAAAATCTTTCAGAAGGGCAACACTGAGCCTTTATTTTTTTCTTTTAATTTCTAGGAACAGAATTTTTAATTCTGAAACTTTTAATTTCTAGGGAAACAGAATTACTCTACTCAGAGATCCTATGTTTCCATGCAGAATTTTCCAGAATAAACCAGAAACAGAAGAAAAGATCTGAATTTTATAGAAATACAATATTGGCTATAAGAAATGAGATACTGTCACACAGAATTTTAACAATGTGCATCATCTCATACAAAAATTATAAGACTTTTTCACAATAACTGACTGCAGTGTGAATTGGTAGTAAACTCAGTGTATTTCCTGGTGGTGCACAGTTCTGATATGAAGCCAGAAGATAAATGAACTGGCTCTCACTGGAGCCAGAAAACAGCATTTAAAGCTGCTGAGATGAGAATGAGAAGTGAGGGCTATGACGTCCTATGTCCTTCTACCTCCGAAACACGGTAGGGCTTTTATTGCCATTATCTGTGATAAAATGCACTCCGACTTCACCTCAACACCCTCAAGCTATTGAAAAAGTCTGATTAGGGAGATAACACACCATACCTTGGCGATTCCAGCGTTAAATGCATAAGGACAAAAGAGACTGAGAAACCAGTGCATGGGCTCGGGGATATTTTCCACCAGCACTGCAAGGCTTATGGATCCGAAGACAAAGATGAAGAGGAAGACGATGGATTCGACGAGCTTAAAACTCCTTAGGAGGGAGGAGAGCAGGAAAGCGAAATGGACCTGTAAGAAATGGGAATTGTCCATTGGCAAGGTGTGTTTCCAAAGCCACCATCCCCAACCTGAGGCAAGGGACACAGAATCACAGTGCTGAAGGGGCTGTTCTATTTCTGAAGTACTTTAAGGTCCATCTGCACATACATGCAAAGGAAAATAAATATCCTTAACTAGCAGCAGCCTGGTGAGCTGAGTCCATGTAATAAAACAAATTAGAATAGATCGCAGTGGGGAGATCTGAGGATTTGTCTGCAGCCCGTCTACTGCCTGCAGATCATCAGGCTGCAATCCAAATCACTGCCAATTACGAAATACAACCGAGTCAGAGAGTATTTGTATTGGCAGGACCAGGAAAAAATAGAGTTCTGCTCGATTGTGCAAGTGGCTTTGGAGTAATGCTTAGGCTACTCAAAATATTAATGAATTACATTGTAAGAAAATCAAATTGTCTTTAACATCCCAACTTACACACGCCATGCCATAGAGGAAGAACAGCAGCACGATCGCAGGGAAGCTGCTAAGGTAGAAAGAATCCTGCACGGTGATGGCTGTGAGCAGGCAGGACAGGAGCAGCACGTAGACAGCGTACAGCAGACTCCAGGAGAGCCTGAGGACGGAGACATGAACGAGATTGTAACCTTTTTTTCAAGTAAAAATCTTTGTTTGAGCTTCATCTGCAAGGGAAAATCATTTAAAAAATATAATATTAAGTATTTCCCAGGATATTATAATACTAACTAGTTCCCAGTGCAAACTCGTTCATATTCTACTTAGAGTAGGCACCATGACCGACTTTAGGTGAAAATATCCCAAAAAAGAAGACACCCTCCCATCTCCTCCGACCCACTCAGCCTTCAGCTACAGTTTGTCCTTAGGGAACTCAATGAACCTGTGAACTCGTTCAAGTACCCAAAGGTTTTTGGTATTTTAGTCAAACTAGGACTCACCAAAATGCAATGTCGTGTAATCCCATCATCTTCATCAGTGCTTTCAGCGCCTTCTTTTCTTTGATAATTTGCATTGATAAAAAATGCATGAATGCAGAGAAACACATGACGACAGTAATCATGAAATAACTGTACTCCAGGGAGACTGAGGAGATGACGCTCCGGGATTTCATACGGATACCAGCGATTGATTTCATTTCCTCCCAGACAGAATGATTTGCCACCCCCTGAAGGAATTCAAGGTAAGAATCTGTCATGCAACGAGGTGTAGTTGTATCGTGAACCTTCTGATTTATTAGTCCCTGAATATTTTTTATACAAGTCTATATAAAACATGAACCCTTTTAGCAATAATCCCTGTGGGAAGTTTTCATCCAACTTGTTCAGCTGCCTGCGACCCAGTTAGACTCCCTTGGAGTCTGTTGGGAAAAATAAATCCTTCCTCTCATCCCAAGGTAAACATCCAAATGGGCAAGTCGCAATGCCCAGGATCGTGTGTCTCTCCATGGCTATGAAAACAGTCTGGATGGCTGCATGGTCAGATAAAATGACCCAGACACATTTTTGAGGTACAATTTGGAAAGAAAGGGCAAGAAATGGCAGGGCTCCTCCAAAATAGCACGCAGCAGACATTCACAGCACCCTGGGTACGGGCCCAGGCCCAGCAAGAACGCTCTTGGAATGTGGGATATTCTCTAAAGCAAACAGCGGAATTGCGTGGGGTTCAGAGCCTTGCAGAGCAATTACAATCTTGAGGAGAAACAACAGTAAACACAAATCTCGACAGCAGAATTGAAAGCATGTCATTTTTCACAGGAAACCTCAGGATGGAGAAACTTCGGATTCCATCCAAGTTCCTGCTGCCACTGCCAGTAATATTCCCAAAGGCTCTGAGGCAGCTGAACAGTTATTTTTTCTTCTGTAGAATTTTCTGTCCCTTGCTATTCTCATAGAGCAACTTGTCTTTCCTACACCACGTATAAAATAGAAGGAAGCCCCTTTCATTTCATGAATTTCATTTACCTCTATAATAGCAGCATCAATACTGGACTGCAGGGACAGGAAACCTTTGTACCAATATCTGGGGCTGCTGCAGTAGTGAGATGAGAAATTATAACAGGTATCTGCAATGATGAAAGGTTGACACATATGGATTACTCCAACAAAGCTGTGCCTGTCCAAGTCAGGCAAACACATGGCCATAAATATTTATTTTGAATTACCTATGTATCCAAACTTCTCATTGGGAATAACTAATGCCGAAGTAGAAAACCTGAGGCGATAGGAGAAGTTGTCTTTAAATACAACCCCTATAATTGTGTTGTTTGAAATCCATGCTTGCTCCAGCGCTCGCTCGTTTTCCATTGCCTCTAACTTTATTCCTGCGGTTTAGAAGAAAAAACATTGCAATGAGTTTCTGCAAGTCTAGAATGTGAGCATGGGCACTGCTTAGATATTCTGCTTCTGTCAGCTTTGCAATCCCCCCTCTACACTTCTTGTATCTGGGTGCGTTACATTTAATACATCTTAATAGTATTATTGTATATAGTGAGTATCTTGTAAGGCAGAGCTGCTTTTCTCAGAGGCATAAGATGAGCTTTTTAGTCATTTAAATACTATTAAATATTATCTACTAGGATAAATATTTGAGGAAAGGGGAGATTTGGGATGAGTTTTCTCTATTAGCTGAAGATACTTAAAACACAATGCAGGTGCAATAGGTTAAATAATGACAAATCTAAATACTAAAAAGACAAAACATACCTGTCATTACAGATTTCAAGGCCACCTTGTTCATTATCTGTCTCGTGGCTGCCGTTACGGGTGTGTAAGCGACAGTAACCCCAGCAGTATCAAAGGCAGGATCGTCAAGCTGCCCCAGATGAGTGTAGGGCACTTCTGGGTGGCGCGAGTGCATCGTGAACAAACTCACCAAAAACACCAGCGGCAGGAAAAGGAGAGACAGGGTCCACTCCTAGGGAAGGAGACAAATGGAGAGGGGAATTTAATGATATAAGGGAATTTTATAATAATAATAATAATAATAATAATAATAATAATAATAATAATAATAATAATAGAGAGCACATTCTGTGCAGAATTAGGATCTTAAGAGGAGGCACTTGATCACTGTGGCTTTTTAGAGGTGGATGAACTATGGATATCTTCGCACTGTGCTTGTGACTTAGGTGAATTACCCTGCCCCAGGAGCCCATCTATGCTTTCATGTATTACATAAATGACATAATACAATTTCTTTTAAGAGCAAAGTCTCGCGAGTCTGCATTACCAGCTAGGTTCTCTACATTTGCAGAAAGAACCTGCTGTTTAAAGAGAGGCAGGGACTGGAGGCTCCTCAGTGTTTGGCTTTGCCCTGTTTCGTTTTCAGTGTTTTAACTTACCTGAAAGCTCTGCCTTTTCATCCTCCATTTAACAAGTACATTCTTCCACAGGAGAATTTTTGTTTGCTGGAATACGCTCATGTTTCTCTGAAGTCTCTTCATCTCTAAACCTACAATTCTTTTTTTAATTGCTTTCAAATGTAAGAAAAAAAAAAAGAAGAGCAGTGACTGTTTTAGTGGTACAACCTTTGCATTTATTCCAGCGCGTAGTACTTTGTTTTGATCTGGAAAGCCTCATGTTGTCCTCAACTAATCCTTATTTTGGAGAGCTAAACTACCCATTGCAACTCAAATCCTTAAACGGGGAGGAAGTATTTATGAAACGTAATGGGAAGCGCAGACTGCGTGATCTCATTCGTTTGGGTGTCCTTCGTGTCCAAGAAATGACAACTGCAGCGCTTAAAAATGCCAACAATCATCCTAGCCGGCTCCAGGCTTCACACCAAGAAGTGTTGAGCAACTCCTGGACGCGGCCGAGGCTGAGCTCATCCCGAAATCCGTGTCAGCGGAAAGCGGCTTGGAGTTAGGAAGGAGCAAACCCTTGGGCACGCGCTCGGAGAACTGTCACCGTCCGAGCAGAGGGAAACTTGGCAGCAGCCTCTGAGCAGCTCTGGCCAAAGCAAAACAATAATTTGCTGCCTGGATAATCATTAACGGTGGCACGAGAAGCTTAGAGAAACTAGGCAGAGAGAGGGTTGTTTGAGGCTCTTTTGTAGATGAGATAGGGGAGCTGTTAGTAAAACAAACATGATTAATTGAACAGAGTAAAAGCACCAAATACCCAGACATAAAGGGGTTGTTTGCAGAGCCAAATTGCTCTTCCAGCATGCACACAGCTAAAACACGCTTTCAGACAAGATGTTTTCCTCAGCTTTTCTAATTAAGTTGTAGAAATACTGGTGTGTTTCTACACACGGTGCTTTCAAACCTCTGTATCATATGAAAGGAAGATGCGTGTTTTCCTCTTCCCTTTGGGAAAACATTATCTCGTTGTGCTGACAGACACATTGCAGTTTGCCTTCTTCCAAACACTCATATTTGTGGTTTTCCTCTCTTAATCATCAGTTTAATGAAGCCTTTTAGAATGAAGGACTCCCGGTGAACTACCCTATGCACTCATACCCTCAAACCCAATTATTTGTGGTGTTATTAATCAGCAGATGTTTTCACCCGCTTTGAAATAATTAAATGAGAAGAGGAAGGGAAGGGAAGGGGAAAGAAGGGAAGGGGAAAGAAGGGAAGGGGAAAGAAGGGAAGGGGACAGAAGGGGAGGGGA
>JAWLRI010000424.1:4322302-4333047 GCA_034781795.1 Crypturellus tataupa
ATCAACATCCCCCTTCAAACTACATAGTGAGATTTGATTTTAATTGCTTTTTCATGATACCTTAATCAGCAGTAGTGTAACCTCTCACTTGCAGGACTGTCCTTGACATTTAATTTCAGTAACCAATTTTTTTTTTCCAAAGAAAAATGATTTAAGCGATAATTTGGCAGTCGTTTTTCATGCATTTCAAGCTGCGCAATGATAAGATATGCTTTATAAACCAAATGAAACATTGAGCATAGCAAAGGCACAGTGCATGCATACGGTGGCGAAGGCTTTCCCACTCCACCTGAGCACTTTAGCCTCGCTAAGTCCCATTTTGGGGGTATTTCCCTCTGCTTTGCATGAAATCCAGACTCCTAAACTGCATGTTCTTGTTCTGCATGACCTACCTGTTGTAAGGTGCGCAGAGACAAGCTGTACTCCTCAATCCTCCTATTCCGTTTAGCTGCGGAGGGGCGGAGAAGGAATAATTAAAGATCAAACCCGAATGAGCAGTGTTTAAGCTATCCTCATACTCCCTTCACTCTCCTTTTACCTGTTTCTAGCTTGGAGAAGGACTGGGACAGCGGAAGGACATTTTCCGCGGGAATCTTGTACACCAGCGAAGAAGAAGAACTACGAACGAAACCATAAAAATGCATCGTGTTGTTACTCTGCAGCGTGTGGAGGAGCTGTTGCTCTGCTGGCAGCTGAATCACGGAGCGACAGAGCGGAGCAGAGACCTGTCCTGCTGCGCAGCCGCCGGGAAGAGCCGCAGCACCTCGGCGTGGGCGGCCTCGCTGCGGCCCGCATCCCTCCTCGGCACCTCCAGGTAGTAACTTTGCCCGAACTTTCGTTTCAGATCCCCGAAGGAGCCGATGAAGCTGGAGAGGAGGGAGGAAGGGAAACGGTCGTGAAGGAAAAGCATCCAAAACGCCATCTCTGGATGCAAGTAGCAGAGATACTGCTTTATATGTAGATATTGTAGATGCTCTACAGTTCTGTAGCGCTCTGCATACTGTAGAGCTGCAGAAACTCTTAGATTTCATCTATTTACACCATGGGTATTATGCACGTTGGGCAAAGCAGAAAAACACCCATTTTGGTGTATTAGATGAATAAGAGTAAACTAAAAGCAGCAATGAGGACAGTGCTTGAGCCGGAGGAGACCCAATGAACGGTGCCCATCCCCTTGCCCACCGGAGCTGCCCCGCGGCCAGCACGGCCACGCGGTCGCACGTGGCCACGGCCTCGTCCAGGTGGTGCGTGCTGAGCACGGCCCCCCTCTCCTTGCTCCGCAGCGCCGTCTGGATCGCCTTCCTGCAAACAGAGGGAGCGCCGTCATTCCCACCCACAGAAAACTCTGTTTCTCACCTCTAAAAAACAACTAAATGATAAAATAATCAAAAGCAGATTATCGTTTTAAAGACTTCAGTGGAAAAGGAAATTTAATGTACAAAAGACCAATGCTTTCCTAACTTTATTCTGAACAACTTCTATAAAACGGAGTTTGCATGGAGAAAGCAATTACTAAATACATTTTGTAACTCCAAAGTCCATTTTTTTTGGCATATCTCTCATTACTGCTTAAGTTATCTTGCTTAGAGATGACATGTGGATGCTAAGGCTACATTACAATTTGTCATGTCAGCATCCTTCCAAATTTTACAATTTCAGGTAAAACGATTGTTCAAAAATAACAGTAAATACTAGACCTGAATGGCCAGTGAGTTTTTGGAAAGGGAGAACTACTCATAATTTTGTCTATAACTCTGAAGAAAGTAGGATTTTTTTCTTCCGTACCAAATGTATGGTTCCTGATAGAATCCACCAATATTTTTTGGATGATGCTGTCACTAAGATGACTAGCAAAGATTTACTGCCTGCTAAGTCACAGGTTTAGGACATACAAATAGGAAAAGGGACAACATTTTCATTGGAAAATTTTTCCCATTCCCATCTTTCACTGGAGCAGATGCTATTTATTGTCCAGTGGTCACCACAACAGTGAGGATCACACTCATTCTGTTACAATGGTAAATCCGTGGTCTATATTTTCCCCTCTTTCGTGCTAGAACAGCATCTCTCACCTCATGCGGCGCTGCCCCGTGGGGTCCATGCCCACGGACGGCTCGTCCCACAGCAGCACCGTGGGGTTGCCCAGCACGCTCAGCGCGACGCTCACCTGCAACGGGAAGGGAGCCGGGTCGGTGCTGCCCGCGCTCGGCTGGGCAGCTCCGCTAAACCCGGAGCTCGTCCCAGTGCATCCTAATTCCTGTAAATCTTTGCATTCAAGTCTCTTAATTCCAAAATGCAGCGGGAACAGAAGTCTAGAAAGAGCACTCGAGTTCTGGGTCAATGTTTTAATCTTACAAAATCAACTTCCCCCGAACGCCCAGGTCTGCCAAAGGTTTGGAAGCGTTTTCCATCCTATTTCCTGGCAGATGCACATTGCAGGGCACAAAGAAGGGATAATCTGCTAAATGCGATTTGTGGCTACTATTTGTCAAATAATTACGCACAAAAGGTGGGGAAAAGGAGAGTGGGGCAGCCTGGCCAGAGGATTCAGGAGATACTAATGGAAATGAATCAGGCGAGCAGCACCCTTGCAGTATGTGACTCTGTGTTGGAAGGAACCCAGTGCCTTGCAAGGGCTGTAATAATGCAGGCTGACTTCAACTGCACGGTCCTTCTTTAGCACATTGTGTTTGCAGAAGTTTGGCAGAATTTTAGGCTTTCTCCCAGGAAGAAAATTTCTACTGAGTGATACAAAAATTTCTACAACAAAAAGGACCATGTTCTGCTCTTACTGACATCAATACAGAATCCAAAGAACCCCATGAGCTTGAAAGAAGGGGTCTTTTTGTGCATCTTATTTAAGAAAAAGCAAGGATTTGGTCAATTACAGAACACAAATCTAACTCACCTTTCTTGCTTCTCCCATAGGCAATCTCCTAACCTCAGTCTTTAAATGCTCCCGGAGCTCCAGGGCCTCTGCTATGCTGTGGAAAGTGGGTAGAAGATGAGCAAAATACATCTCTCCATTTGCTAACTGTGGTCAGGGGGACTGAGGATCCCTGGGATCAAAGATAATATATTCCTCACCTCGGGTTACTTGATAACTGTATTCCTAGTTCTACTGATAAATTAAGGAATTCTTGCAAAAGCTCTTGGCAGCAAGTACAGCTAATCAGGGCTATTAATGCAAAGACCCCAAACTGGGGCAAGACTGGGTGCTTTCTGAACCTTTTCTAGGTAAACTATGGTGCAAATCTTCACAGAGGAGGGATTGGAATACTAATATAGCAGACCTCATCTGAAGTTGTATTCTTCCAATGTAAAGAAGCCAAATCCAATGCAGGTGCTACCTCTTTTTCAGACGAGCCCGGTTTACCACTGCAACCACCTTTCGGTGTCTGCCCATCCTTTAACTCCAGAGGAGATGAAGGAAAGGGGGACTCTTTGGCTCCTACCGGCTGATGCTCGCGGGCACGTCTTCCTCGCGCATCCCCCGCACGGCGGCGTAGACCTCCAGGTGCTCCTGCACCGTGAGCTCCGGCCACAGCGGGTCCTCCTGCGGGCAGCGCCCCAGGAAGCCGGCGCTGTCCTGGCCCGGGGAGGAGGCATTGCTGCCCTGGACCAGCACCTGCACAAACACCGCGGCGGAAGGGCCCTGGGTTATTCTGGCCTGCAAAAATCAGCCCCTTGGAGCCCTGGATGTTTTCTCCTGGATTACAGCATGAAATAATGTGGACCTCATCCAAAAAAGTCCAGCACTATCCAAGTGATAATCTGCATCACTCATGACATCTACTCATGTGGATGCAGGAAGGTGTTGTACAAAACCAAGGCTTTGCGGAACAGGATCAACATCAGACTATTATCTCCTAATATTTTCTTTTTTTTTTTTAATTTCAAACATTCAGTCCCACATCTGCAGCAGCAACAACATTCCCCTCCAGCACATTTCATTAATCATCATGCACATGATGGATTGTTGCTGGCCCAAACCCTATTGGTATTCGTTTTTAATTTTCTGCCTTTGCAGGAAATAGCACTTATGAAAACAGTGCTGTTTTCTAAGATGTCAACATTTTTTACAGTGCTTGCGAAATATCACGATTGGCTTCAAAACCGCATTAAAAATTTTGCTTAGCTCAAACCGTTAAGACTGTAACATTAGTTTTAATGAAAACTAGAATATGTTTTAAGGCCATCAGCATTTTATTTGTGTATCTATCAATGTTGTGCATCTTTAAAGCCCCTGATTACCAGGTTGCTTTGCTGCTCTTCCTTTTCCCATCCTTCATTTCTAAAGGCATCAAGGTCCAAAGAAATCCCTTACCTCCCCAGCCGTCAGTGTTATGTCTCCAGAAATCATGTTCATAGTTGTGCTTTTTCCAGCTCCGTTGGGTCCTAACAGTCCTAATACTTCTCCTGCAACAGATATATGGGAATTGTTATTGAGACTCCATGATCAAGAAAATATCTAAAACTACAAGGGAAGAAAGGGGAATTCATTAACATATCCCAGAAACTAAAAACCATGGAATTAAGGACCCTGGTGTGGAATGTGCATCATGCCTTGGGCTTGCTTATACATGGGGAAGTTATAACAAAATCATGGTCTCCAAACATGATCTTTGCATGGGATAGTCATTTATAAGAGTTTTAGCAAAGCACTTGAACCTTTTTTAACGCTGAAAGAGAGATTTTTGACAGCAACTTTCTTCTTTTTCTTTAAAAGGCAGCAGGCCCTCTTGTCATCATATTCCTTGCGCACACTGTTGACAATGACAGGATCCTGCGTGGAAACAAAAGGGGAATTAAAAGCCCTCCTGCTACCAGAGGGGACAGCTCAGCTATTCTCAACATTATACTAAGAACTAATTCTGCACTAACTGTGGGCTCGGTTAACACTTGAAACTCAAAAGATCTGTAAGAGAACTGCATAAACTAAGGAAGGTAGAGACGGGCAGAAGGCAGAGCATGAGAAAGGGAGGACTCCAGGGCCTCGGTTACCTCTTGCTGCGGCAGAGACGCTATCGCCCTCCTCACGCGCTCCCTCTCGGCCTGCACTTCTGCAGCCTCCTCTCCAGGCTGGTCCTTGTTCTGCTGGGTGAGCGCTTTCCTGCGGCGCATCCTGCGAGCGGAGACGGAAAAATTGCCTCCAAGAGCATTTTATGGGCTTATTCCCAGGGCAGTGCCCGTATAATAACCTGCACCACTCATCTGTACTAAGGGAGCCGCTCCACAAAGAGTATTTGCTCTAATGTTATTCACTGGGCAGTGAATTTTGACTTTATTCACACTTTGCAACATGGTTTTTTAAGCTCACTCTAGGGCTAAGTGGTGGGACACAAGCATGGAGGGCACTGCGTCTCCCAGAGGGTCACCGTGGCCACCACCAACCTGGCCGTGGCCCTCGGAGCCCTTCCCTCTGTGGCACAGACCTGAAAATGGGGTCTTGTCTTGTAGCTGCTTCTCCGTATTGCGTCTCCAAGAAGCAAAGGAGAAGAACAAAAATCACGCAGTGGATAAAAGGCTGGAAATGCAATAACAAAATACGTTGGTACAGATGCAGGCAATGACACATTTGAGTAATTTTAATTCTAAAGGGCTGCTGGAACCTATCTGATTTACTTCAGATACTGAAGAGCTAGGGAAAGAAATTGAATCGAAGCTTCACAAATATTCCCACCTCATTGGCAGATCATTTATATTGCAGCTTTAGCTCAAATGAACAGCGCTCCAAAGGACTCTTTTTGAGGTACCTTACAGGTTATCTAATACCACATTTTTCTTTTGTAGTAGCAGCATTACCCTATTTATTCTTTAACAATAACTTTAATAATAACTTTTCACATGTTGTCTGAAAGTCTGCCTAGGTTCTGCCTTAGGCACGAGCTCCATCCCCTCATCATTTTCCACTCATGGGGTAGCATTTTATGGGCATCTAAGAGACAAGCCCTTGACTCCTCAGATTTACTTCCCCTTCATTCAATATATAACTTTTACTGCCTAGGCCATCCTTTATTGATGGCAAGAGTTATGCTAGCCCAGCGCGAGTCTATTGCATGACAACAAGAACCTTTTACAAAATAACCATCATCAAACTGCTCCTTACTGCAAAGATGGGGATAAAGAATTCACTCTGAAGCTCTGAATGCTCGTCCATATAAAATACGTACGGGGCCTATGGGGAAAAAAATAACAGTCAGTTAGGAAAACTCCTTGGTGTGTGTCCACTTATGCAGGGTGAAAGCAGATATTTAGCACTTAAGACATTTGGCAAGCAGCGAGTTTAACACTGCCTTCCCCTGGCAGCGGCACCCCTTACTGCCTACGTTGTGCCACGAAGAAGCTGTATTTATTTTAGCAGAATATGTTTACTCACAGGTAAAAAGAAGGTTTGCCAGCCCAGCAGTGGAAACACAGGAATCAATGCAGAAAAGACGAGACAGATTATTGGATGTCGGCCGTTAAACATATCGAAAATCACGGAAATCTAAAATAAAGCAGAAAAAAAAAGTATTTTCAAAATTCACGCGCTACTGCTAAAAACTAGTTTGCCATTGATTTTGGTTATTCTGCTGCATAGCAGTACGCTTGGAGTGAAACCTCAGGTGGCTAGATGTGTAAACCAACTATTGCAGAGTGAAGATTCACTTTACTTACCAGAATAATGATGAAAGACCAAAAATAACGATTGCTCCGTCCTTTGTGAAATTTAAATGCAATCAGATACATGAGTAGAACAAGAGATATTCCATAACCAATGATGCAAATGATCTAGACAAAGAGATTGATATTAGTGACCAGGAAATGGATGTGCATAAAGCAAATATGAGCTGATCCTCAACCTGATTGAATCCTTGCAGACCACAAAGGACTTTGAACGCTCTCTCCTTGCAAGGACGGCTTAGCGATTCCCATCATAGGGACATCCCAAGATGTCCGTGTGGATGGCTCAGGATTCCCATCCTGAGACAATAGCCAGGAGAGGGGGATTTGCAGCAAACGAAGCACTTACCAAGGACAGGACAACGGTGGCGTTGAATATGGCGCTTTTGCAGAACAAGGTGAGGATCACGAACATGAGGGTGATGAGCGCCCAGTAGAGCGGGACGTCCACCAGCGCCTGCCCGCACCAGTAGGCCGAAGGGAAGAGCCCCGTGAGCCGCAGCTGGGAGCGAGCCCGGATCTGCCGAGGGGAAGGGGAGCGGGGCTCACACCTCCAGCTTGGCTGGAAACAGCTCCAGGAATCAGCCCCATCCTGCTCCCCTCGTCCTCTAACCGCCCCCATCGCTCCCTGACACGGAGCGTTGGAACAAGTCACCACGAAAACCAAAATTATTTCAGAGAAGAGAGACTGGTACCCATTCTGGGCACAAGCAGCCAGGAGGCTTCCAGAGCCCGAAGGTAACTCCAAACAAAACCCCTAACCAACCAAAGCCCCAAGTTCTCTATTATTTGCCATGTCCATGTGGCTACATTTCTTCTGGGTCTCCAGATTAGTAACCCTGGCCAACCTACTGCATACAAAGAGCTCTGTGCTGTGGACACGTATGCTGCGTCTCCTTGAGCCTTCAAAATAAACCAACTCCCTTTGTTTTTTTTCTCCTTAGGATTCTTAAATTACAGAAGATCAAAAATCTCTCCAGAGATATCACAATTGTATTAATTTATCCTTGCATAAATGGTTTCAGCACGTGATTTTTACCTTGTAGTCATCTACGCTGCTACTCAGTGCAAAGTGAGAAGGCAAACCAGCAATAAACAAGAGCAAGAGGAAGAGGAACTGAGAAAACATCCCGTACATGAAAGCTGGGTTTTTAATCTGTGGAAGAGAAATTCATCATTCAGAAATTATCAACAGTCAATATTTCCTGAGTAAAAACATTCTTCATGGCACTGAAATCCTACGGAGTGCAACAGCTAGAGAAAGGAATTCTTGGAATAACCTGTGTAATGACCACTGAGAAATGCCAGTAACTGGCCACTAGCTGGACTTAATATTGTTGACCACAGACCTTAGAGCTTGCTGGGCCAGCTGGATTTCAGCCACCTTGGAGTCCACCCATCCACCACCCTTATCGCTTCAGTTTGCTCAACATTTCTAATAATTTCTAGCAAGAAAGGTACTTACATGAGGAAAGGGCTCACTCCAGGTGCGGATACGTGCTGTGGAATTGAAGAGCCTTAGGAAAGTGTTGCTAAGGATATTCATGAGCACTGGGAAACAGTTGATGGGCTCTGCGCTGCACATGATCGTGTACTGGTAGCGCTGGAGATAGAAGAGCAAAGGACATTGTGTTCATGGCTATGAGAATTGAGTGGAGGAGCTAAATCTAGTGAGGATTTTAGGGAAAAACAATGTAAATGCCATTTTTTTTGGAAGAGTGAAAATACTAAGAGCTGAAGGTCTGTTAATGGTAATCATCAGCAAAAAGATGGATAAAGAGAACTATGGTTTTGGAGAGGAGCATAAAAAACTTGGTACTAATCTGGTGTAGTACAGTAGGATTAATGTAAAAAAGCACACAGTGGAAATAACGTCTTTTCTCCAAAAAATAAAAATACAGCCAGGGATTAAACAAGTCCAAGGAGAGAAGTTCCAGGTTATTCCAGGGAGGTGGAGGACACCTTAAGCATCTTGGAGGCAGGACAGGGAGGCTTGGACCTTCAGTCTGGCGTGATATCTGGGAAAGATCCTATGGACGGGCACAGCTCAGGGCTGCCCGGCTGCCTGTGGAGCCTTGGATCTGGGCAGGGAAAGCATTCCCGAAATCCCTCTTTCTCCTCCATTGAGGACGGTAGGACTTGGTGCACCCTTGCAGAACTCGGGATGATTTAATGGCAATGAACCCAGGTGACAGTCACTCGCCTCAAGGTCCTGTTGAGCCACGCAAACAGAGCTGGACCCAATATCAGGCATTTATTAACTAAAGGTAGACCCAGTTTCCCACAAACAGAATTACTGACAACATCTAATATGGCAAATAAGTGTTTTCCTCTTTTTGGATCTTTGTGTTGCACTGTGCCTCATTGAAACACATTTCAGAGAATCCTGTTGACCGAGAGAATGAAAGAAGAAGAACTCTTGCTCACCTGGTCCTCGCGGGACACTTTGATGGCTCCGTTATACTGTGGCAGACTAGTGACGTTTTCCTCCACAGCGATTTCTGGCACTATCTTTTGACTCCTCAAGGCACGAATGAAATCCTCAATAGGTGATCCTGAAATCAAGCCAAGAGTATAAATTGGAATAACTGGAAGGTTTTCGTATGGATCATTTCTTACAGGAGAAGGATGCTAAAAATATCATACAGAATCTGAGCAAAGTTACTTTTTAAAAAAATTATCTTTTCAATTTTTATTGAATAGATTAAACACAACACAATTTTGTACAGTTAATTTAATTCCTGTTACCTTAAAAATATTCTTTTAAATTTTGGCTATTCGGTTACTATCATTATAATTTTATTTGGTTTTGCTCAGAAGAAAACACCTCCCAAGGTCATAAATATGTAAGGAAACATATGGAGAAAGTTAGGACATTTACTTTTATCACATCTAAGAAGATTGAGGGACGTGCAGAAGACAAATAAGTTCTTCTCTCACCTGTATCATTGAAGATGAGAAGATTTGTTGGCTTAATATAAGTGTTCTTTTCAGTGGGAACAAAATACAAGTTGGCTGCCAGCTCAAGGCTATTGAATCCTTCCGTCAGTTGCAATATAAGAAAACTGATAAACAAAGGAAGGATAAATACTCCAAACAGCATCAATCTAGAAGGAGAAAACAAACCATAAATGAGTCCAAAAGCATTTTGCCTCTCACAGATGACAGTGACATAAGCAGAGGAAGTCAATGGGAGACTTAAGAAGGGAGAATTTTAAGTAATTCAGAGTTCTACCAAGAGGTTCTAGCTGACCTTATTACTGTATTTTTTAAAAACATTTTCCAGCTATTTAGTTTCCAAAAAAATCAGCCATTTTTAAGCCTTCCCTCAGTCACTTGGGGGTACATTCAGGTACTTGGACAGGTATCAACGCCACAGATTAACAAGAGCTCCCAGACTTACATGGACCGGAGCAGCTTTCCGTCGTGCTTTAGCTTTAGGAAGCGGACTCGTGCCATTGCCCGCACCTGCTGCCTCCAGAGCTCCATGCCACCCACGGTGGCTCTCCCTCTCTCCCAGAGCGTCAGGAGGCTCCTGTCCATGCCCTCGAAGTCAACGCAGTCTCCGTCCTCTACGTGTTCGTTGCTAGAAACACCGCTATCTACAAGGAGGTTCCAAAGGACGCGCTTTAGTGCTTTGCTGAACAGCGAGCAAAGATTTTCTGTTCTAACTCTAGGAATACTCATATTTAGCAGGAGAAGAAGCAGAAAAAGGATGCTAATTTGTATAGAGTGTAGTTTCCATGGGTCAATTCAGAGCTGCTGAACCTCAGCTCGTATATCTACATACACAACATCTTGGCTGGTCTTCTGAATTGTCCTCTGATAAGTTTCTCTCTTCCCGGTCTAGGCAGAGCAACTTTCAGCATCATTACAAAATCATCCTTCATTTCTGATACTTAAACTGTGAAAATTGTGACTGGTTTGTCTAGATTTCTCTGGAAAGACATTTGTCACTTAAGGAAATCTAGATTTTTAATTTAACTGCTATGGTTGTCCCAGAGAAAACTATGGAAAGTCACATTTAGCAGAAACTAGGTATGGATTCATTCATTCAAAAAGAAAGTATATTTGGAAAC
>JAWLRI010000424.1:4334333-4355971 GCA_034781795.1 Crypturellus tataupa
CTATGAGCAAATACTTTTACGAAAATCTACTTCTAGTTGACGTGGTGATGATCAAAAAGAGAAGAATTTACCTTAAGTGATAGCCAACTCCCCATCTTCTCTTCAAGTAGAGAGATGAGCCAACACATTGTAATCTCCCATTTGAGAGAAAAGCTTTCCGATCTAAGGATTTAAGGAACACAAAGGATTTAAGTGAATAAGTAAACTTTTATAAAGCTGTCTGCCTTTCTCCTAAACTCCAGAATTACTCTTAATTACGCATTCTTATAGCTTAGAGAAGATTTCCCATGCACCCAAGAGCAACAAGGAACCACGACAGCTATTAATTCTGACAATATCACAATATCAGACACAACATAACTGCTTCCTGCTGAGGCAGTGTGAACTGCAAGGTCTTGGAAGAGTCCTTCAGCCTCGTTTTATCTTTCCCTCTGGTCAGGTTGGGTAGTTTAGCAGATAAAACTCATCTAACAAACACAGACTGCATCCCAATATGGTCCATAGGCGACAGGTTCTAACCATGATCAACCATAGCACGAGAATCCCGGCTCACCAGCATGGATATCGGCTTCGTCCATGCACTGGGTGGTGAAGAGCGTCACACGATCGGCCTGATTTTCCTTCAGGAGACGCCACACGTGGTGCCTGGAGGCAGGATCTAACCCCACTGTTGGCTCATCTAAAAGCAACACCTGCAATGCCAGAATTTCCATGTTGATGCAGTAGCATTGGAATGCTTTTAAAATTGAATGCTCTTATTCCAAGGGTAAAATGCAACCCCAAATGACTGCCTTTTTTATTGTTCTTTCTCCTAAATTAATATTACACTTTTTTAAAATACATTTTTATAAAATATCTAGATTCCTTGCCCCCTTTTAGCAGCCAAGTGAATTAGCAGGTCGGCAGATTTTTTTGAGTGACAAGGGAAAAGCAGTACAAATGTCTATGCCAAATCAAAATGCAAAACTATGCACTAAACCTTTGTGTATACACAAATATGATCTGCTCCCTACCTTTGGATTCCCTAAAATTGCAATTCCAAGAGACAGTTTTCTTTTTTGTCCTGCAGTCAGAGTATCGGCACGGTCATCCTGAAGATCCGTGAGATCCAGCGCTGTCAGGACTTTCCTCACCTTGGTGATAGACAAAAAGAAAGGCCAAACTTCAGTTTCAAGGGTTGGAGACCGTCTGCTGAAAATGCACAGGGAAGTGACTGCTGAGTCGGCTACAAAAGCTCCAAATTTTACACTTTTTGTTTCATATGTGGCTACAGACAGTGCACAAGAGCAGAGCTTCAAGATAGAAAATTGTACTGTTTTAAATGGATTTCCATTGAAATAAATATTGCAAATGAGACTGCTGGGAATAACAGATTTGAAATGCACTTCTGCTCTAAATTAGGGTTAGCCTTGATTTGAAGAATGGAACACTGATGGGAATCTTTTATAAATCTAGCTCAAAAACGCTTCAAGATGCTGGAAGACAGAGGTCGGCCACCAAACACACACCAACCTCTTGCTCTACTTCCTTCATCTGAATCCCTTTGATGTGAGCAAAGGTTCGCAGGTTTTCCTTCACCGTTAGGGCTTCAAAATGCAGATTTGATTGCGGGCAAACCCCAACAATTGCCCGAATTGCTTCCATATCTTCTATCTCAGCTACTTTGTAGTTGTATATCATTGCAGAACCTGTACACAGGAAAGAATGAAACGAGTATTATAGTATACAGTATTTCCCAGTCATGCGGGGATAACACACGTTTTTGTGTTCATTTCTTTGGCATTTAATTTGAAATAATGGCTGTTTCTCAGATGTTAAAAAAAAATTAGGTGGGCAAAATAACCTTCTGTGGTGCAAAGGTTTGAACACCAGTCAGAAATTGCTCAGGGCACCAAATCTCTCTCTCAGGAACTAAAATATATTGCCTGTAGATATCAAACTCAAGCGAAACATTGGACATCCAATTGGGACATAACCATCTGTGCACGCTTGCACACTGGAGTGTATCCACGAGGGATGTATTAGTCCCAAAGCATTTGTGGAGGGAACAACTTGAGCTGATTGAACATCAAGATGAAGTTGTGGCTTTTTTGGTTTGTTTCTTCACTCTGGTGGACTTGGAAGCCAGACATTCTCATCTTCAGCATTCAGGTCCATTCTCTTACCTGCTGAAGGCTGGGCAAAGCCACTGAGCACATTTAATAGGGCTGTTTTTCCAGATCCACTGTGACCAAGCAATGCTGTGGTCTGGCCTTCATAAACATTCAAGGACAGGCCTAGAATAAAAACAGGATAGTATTAGCTTGAAAGTGTGTGAATTAAATAGATTTGCACCCGTAATTTATTGCCAGGTTTGATAGAGGAGTGGGATTTCTTTTGAAGACAGGCAAAGCCAGATCCCAGAGCACAGATTGCATCTTGCAATTTGGTTTACACGTTGAGTGTGCTGAGGTGTTGTTACATAATGTTTTATGTCTGCAAATACACAGCTTTTGCAGAGACTCCTGCTAATGCAAAAAATAATCTGTAGCATTTTTTCTGGAGCAAATAGGTAAACTGGATAACACCCTTTTAGAAATCTGCAAGTAACTTGCACCAGCAGAAATAACAGCTGCATAGTGTGTTTCAACTTCACAACGCTGAAGAGGGATTTAAGTACATCCAAAATATTTCAGAGCAGTTTTGATTTATAAATAAGGAAATCTGAAATAAATCCTCTCTTACCTTTTAAGGCCTCTGTTCTCTTGTCCTTCTTGTTGCATGTGTTGCTAATATTGTTTATTCTAAAGGAAAGGCAAGCAAGCTGTTACTACTAAATCTCACCATTCTGGCCTATTTCTCTTGCTTAGAAGGAACCTGCAGAAACTATTGGAAGGGTATTTTTCAACCTCCTCCTAAATTTGATTCTACTTGCCATCATCAGGAGATTACGACATTTTCTCATGGGGAAAAAAACCCTGTTTTTATAATTCATCTCCTAAAAGCAGATTTAGTTAATGCAATTTTATAATGATAGCAAAGTGTCTGTAAGTCAAACTCAACAAACCATTAATTAATGAAGTCAAACTCAACAAACGATTAATTCATGAAGCGTAGGGAATGAAAGAGCACATGGTTGTATAATGGGAGGCAATCAGAAGCACTGGTGCTGTTTTGAGGGTGCAATAGTGGCTATGCCATCTAGACGCTCATATAATGTGTAGGGGTTGTTCTTCATATAAAGAGTCTTTACCTGATCGCTTCCTTCCCATCAAACTCGGGGGGCATCGGTTCTTCAGCGGTGCCGAGGGCTCTGTGACTGCTCCCGTTGCCAGTTCCCATTCCTGTGTTCCTGCTCTTGCGCTGGAACCAGTAGGATGGCTTCAGGAAGAACAACGGAGGATACCGTACTCCGTACTTGCCTAATTCAGACACAAAAAGAAGTTAATTATCACCCCCAAATTGCTCTGTCAGTTCACCCTTTATAAATGTCATATATATATTGATATATATTCATACATTCAGCTATCTCGTTGTGTATAGTCACAAAATTTACACTTCTTTTCACAGAATTGAAGGAATTCCTCTGATCAAAGTTGCTCACTTGCTCATATTTGAAAACGCACACAGGCAGCAAAGACTTTGTTGACCCTCTCTTTACTTTTTGTTTTGGAAAACATATTCTGAACCAACGTCCTACAATATCCTGCTAAAACTTTAGTGCCTAGGGATGCTGGGGTAGATGTGAAAGGTCTCAGTGCCTCGCTATAGGATTTAGGGCTCTTTTTGCAGGCGGTTTCTAAGGCAAAGCCAAGTTGGGTAGCTCTGCACATCCACCCTATGGGAAAACAAGAATTTTTCCAACAATTTCTTCCTCATGACCATGGCAATTCCAGTTTTCAGCCCCTTGTGCAATGCGAAGAGTCCGTTTCCATCAGGAAACGCTCAACAACCAGAGCAGCTTCCTTCTGGGACGTATCTTTTGCTGTTTCCCATAAGTTAGAGTTTTCTCAGCAATATCCCCTCAGCTCCTCATCCTCCATGAGGAGAGAGGGCTACAGGAAAAGAAAAAAGTGCAAGCAGATTCCTGCTCCTTCCCTTACATTTCTACTTACCCGGCAAAACTTTATCGAAGTAGATGGCCAACAGCATATATAAAACACTGTCAAGGATTAATACGCTGTAGAGTCGAAAGAAAGGGTACAAATCTGGTGTAAGCGCTGCTTCATGTTTTTCTAAATTTATAATCTAAAGAGGGGGAAAAAAAGGACAAATCAGATGCAACATTCCATTTAGGCCAAGAGCCTATATGCAAGTCCCTGTTGTGTCACCATAAACCCAAGCCTACTTGTCATCACAACATTGTTTTTAATAGTTTTGCAGATACAGAAATTTATGGCTTATACAGAGCTAGTAAAATTCCACTGCAAATGAGAGTCTAACTATGTTTGTTGCAAATTCGTATGTGCTTTTTGGAATCAGACTTTCTTTTTACAAATCACTTTGCACAGAGCTGCCCTGAGTGGGTCATTCTAGCACTGGATATTGCCCACAGTGGCTACCCTGTCCCCGTGTTTATTACTTGTTTTATTTGGGACGTACCTTTGAGATCCCAGCCGCACACACAAAAGAACTCATGAAACCAAAAATCCATTCAAAAGCCGGAGGCAGCATCTCAAAAAAGGTCAAAAAGCCCAGACATCCGAAGAGAATTTGAAGGACAAACCCCACAAAACTAGTAATATTAGGCCTCTTCAACAACGAGCTGAGCATAAAATAGAAGTGAATCTGCAGAAGAGAAAAACTGTAATTAACAGGATGAATTTTTGCTGATAAAAGAATAACACAAATCAAAATCTAACAAGCAACATGAAAGACAGGGTTGGCTTTGGTTGTCCTCTACAGTCAAGTTCTTGGAAAGTGAGATCCAAAATTGCTGGGTGTGTGGGGCATCTCTGAAGGCTTCGCAGCCACCTGATGAAGGAGACATCTAGGACAGGTCTATAGGGCAGATGTTCCCCTCCTTTCTGCCTCCAGCTTAGGATGTGATGAGTCCCATTCAGCACCAGGTTTTCCACTAATGCTACTGTTGAAGCCTCTCTCTTTAGCACAGATACATTAACCATGGGGTGATCCATGCACTTGACGCTGGTTGCCTGTACAGCTCCTACAGAAATTACCATTTTTCCTCAAAAGATCCCTACTCTATGTGAGATTTGGACATACAAAAACTGAAATGATTTTGATTTCAAGTCAGAACCTTCCAAAATTGGACTGACATTTTAGTCTACCAATTCTAAAAAGAAAACCCTAAGCAGTGCAGCTGAAGAATGTTTTGTTCCTTCCGATACAATGTCCTGCCCTGGAGTATTCTGTAAGCTAAATTTGTAAACAGTTTAGCAAGGGGAAAAAGAAAATCCATGCATAACTTAAAAGTACAGAAGCAGACTTACCAATGATATGCCATAGAAGAAATAAAAGAAGAATATTTCAGTAAATGTGTGTTTAAAGATGATTTCCAGCGTGATAACTGTCAGCAGGCTTGCCACGATGGAAATGTAAACGGTGTAGAGCAAACTCCAGGACAACCTGCAAATGAAATCACCGTTAATTTTGCCTCTGTAAATGACAGCGGTTGCTGTGACATATCTGGTACAAGACACAATCTTTCCATGTCAAAAGCCATTCTTGCACTGGGAAGAACTGAGGGGCATTTAATGCAGTCTAGACTATTAATTATGTTCTTCTTCATGAACGAGTATAATCATGCAAGTCTTTCCTGCTTGGGTAGATCCTTGATCATTTCAAATGCACTTCTAAATTTCTTATTTTGCTTTTTTTGTACTCTGTGTTATGTGGAGAGCCCCTATATTGCCCATTCCTGCATCTCAGCATTGGCACAACAGGCACTTCAAGCCCTGGCAGGGGAGGACACGGGGTCCACACATGCTCTGCCCATCTGGGGGGCTCCCTGCCTTTGGAAACGATGCTTTTATTCCAGCAAATATAATCCCCACAATTATATCCACTTAATCTCCTTCTATTAGACTTACCAGAACGCAATGTCCTGTAATCCCATGGCTTTCATTAAAACTTTGAGCTTTTTCTCTTTGACAACCTTCACCGATAAAAAGTACATATTTGGAGAGAAACACACTATAACACCAAAAATGAACCAAATATAGTCCATTCTATTCATGCGCTTGACCGAGTCTGATTTCAGATGAATGCCGCTAATTGACTTCATCTCTTCCCAGACAGAACGATTTGTTTTCGCCTGAAGAGCAGAAACTTGTCATTAATTTGATTTTCATAATAAAATAGTCAACATTAAAGACCTATTCATAAGCATTACAGTTTTTTTTTCAATAACTATGTTAAGTGGTAAATTAATTTCAATATTTAATATATTTCTATAATTCCATGTAATAAAAAATAATGTTGCTTTGAACTATGAGTACCACCATGACCTAAAAGCAATAGATCCAATAGAAATGTGAAAGAAGCAGTAATGAAGTTATTGGATATTTAAAAGGACAGGAAATACACAGCTTTACTGCTCTGTAAATAATGTGCTTGGAGTCGGTCTTTTTTTAATGATAAAATAGTTTTTCACTGAAAAACAGAGTTTGGGAAATGTTAAACATTTCATAATTATTTTTCTAAATGCAACAATTTGATAAAGATCAAAATCTCAAAATAAGACAAAAGTTTTAGCCATGACGTAGCTGCAAATACTGTGACTTTTCCTGTAAATTTGCAAAGAATAAAGGTGAGAAAGTGAGGCTCAGATTGCTAATTTTCAGTTTAATACAGGAAATCTCTTGTACCCAAATGACAGGTGCAATTTGCCAAGATGACCCATCGTTCTTTTAACCTTTGAATCACACTAGTATTTAAAATTAATGATCACAGAAAACTAGCTTTTCTTTTTTCCTTTTGTAATGTTGAATAATACGCACAAAAAAATGGAAAATACATTTTCCATCATGGTCATACTTACTTCTATTATTGCTGCATCAATGCTGGCCTGCATTGACAAAAAGCCAACTTTCCAGTATGAAGGGATGTGGCAATAGCTTGGTGTGTAATTGTAGTAGCAGGTTTCTGGAGGAAAGAAACAAAATGAAGATTTTACATATATGCTTAAAGATACATACACATATGCATATATACACACACACACACATATATATAATGTGTATATAATAAATATATATATTACATGTGCGTATGTATAGTGGGGAAGGTGAAAGTATCTGACCTAAGAGTCATCAGAAAATAAAGATTTGCAGTCAGCAAATAGGGACAAATAGGGGTTTGGTCTTGCTGAAGAAAGATGTGGACATGTGTGTGCGTGATTATCTTTTAATGCATTAAATATATATCAATATATATAAAATATATTAAATATATATCAATATATGGATACATTAGAAATAAGTTAGTACATGGGGTGTTCGTCTTCAGTTTATGATCTGACATGGTATGGCACAGGTTGGGGAGATGAAGGAATTTTTGAAATGTCTGTTAACATTTTTTCCCCTTGCCATTTAAATTTCTTTTTAAGGAATCAAGAATTCATGGCCCATTTATTATCCTCTCTTGAAGTCCTCAGCACACAGACCCTAGATCCCTTCCAAATGGTTGAACAGCCCAGGGATTCCTCTAAGGAAAATTGTTATGCAGTTTTCTAGATCCATTTATTTCCATTACCTATTTGGTCAAGGGCGTCACTTGGATCTATTATTTTGTAGCTGCGAAATCGGAGAGTATAGGAGGAGTCATCCTTAAAAACAACACCAATAAAGTCTTCAAAAAACCCCTCTTCTTCTATCGTTCTAGTACTTTCCACTTCTTGGGGTTTTATACCTGGCATTTTCAAACAAAACAGGGCAAACACAGCAGAATTTCTGATTAGTGATGCAACAACAAGAAAATATGCAGCTACAGTTGCATATTATGGCAGTAGTACTGCAGACTGATGTCAGGATAGGACTCTACTGTTGCTATAAACCAGGATTTAACAGCAGAATTACCCGTCACTGCCGAATCTGAAGCCACTTTAGCCATTATTTGCCTGGTGGCACTCGTTGCTGGCGTATATAAAACTTCAACTCCGGTAGCATTGAAGGCAGGATCATCCAAGCGTCCGAGGTACTTGTAAGGGATTTGTTCATGTGAGGTGCTGTATATTATATGTATTGTAGAGTATATTATTAAAGTAAGAGCCAGCATGGTAATCCATTCCTAGGCAAAAGGGAGGAAATAAAGGTGAGTGGTGTCACAGGGTTTTTAGTGGCACGCTATGGTGCTCCAGGCACCAGTGCTTGCTTTACACAAATGAGAAGGAGCTATTCGCCAGGTGTCATAATTTTAGAGTAAGAGGAAAGTTTGAAGTGAGAAACCACATTTTCTTAGCACAAGAGCCAACAAGGTCTGCAAATAATTGTGTAGCACTATGTAATTTTGCACATTATGTTGAGCAGCTGAAAGCAATGAGCGGAGGGACAAGCTGCTGTGACCTTGTGTGGCTGGAAGAAACCCAATGGTGACAATTGCCAGAGCCACATTATCAGCTGAGACTTTTCATAGATCACCTGCTATAAAACAACACAGCACAAAGACACTCCACAGCGGAAATCCTGTCTTCTCCTTGGTAGAGCAGATACTTGCCTGGAAAGTTTCTATTTTCATCCTCCACATCCTAAGAATATTTTTCCATAAGAGGGCACAAGTTTGTTGAAATATTTTTGACATTTTCTTGCATATTCGCTGCATTTTCCCAGCTAGGATGAGAAATAAAAGAACATCATTTAGAATAGCAGGGATTGCTGAAAAAATATTAACTTCAGGGAAAGCCAAAGAGGTGGCAAAGGTTAAAAGTTTTCCCTGTTTTACAGCTTGGGCATCCAAGGTCAAAGAAAATGGTCCAAAATCGCACAAGAGGCCAGAGGGCTGTGCTGGACGCCGCTGCCTCTCAGATTCACAGGTTAATCCTATTTCAACCCAAAGAGACTTAGCAGAAATATGCACTTAACCAGCTACAATTTGATTCATCAACTGCATGAAATGAACAGCAGAGATGCTATACTCTTCTGTACTAAAATTCAACAGAAGTGACAAATAAAAGTGAAAATGTTTCATTTTCAAAATATTTCTTATCCAGTTATTCAAGACATATAAAGTACCTGTAATTTGCAGCAATCGTGTAAAAGCCCCAAAGCCCCGGGCTGCAAAGGGCCCCTCACCCTGCGGTGACCAGGGGTTACAGGGTAAAAGCACCTAAAATAGGTGTCTCCCTTGAACGAGCTGGAGCCCTGCTTGTCCTGTATACATTAAGAATAACTCTGATATTGCTAGAGTGGAAGAACATTGAGGAAACCCTGCTTGTTCCTTCATACCCACCTAAATACTCAGTAGGGAAGTACCAGATTTGGGGAATTTTTACTCCAGCTCCCGCTTCAGCCCTGGGCCAACCCCCTGACTGGTTTCACCACCTTTCCAGAAGGAAAGCAGGTGAAGGAGCCTCAAACCCACTTGGGATTTCACCCATCCGAAGGGCTCAGAGCAACCTCGGCGCGTTCAGCCCTGCTCCGGCCCGCAGCGGTTCCTCCTGCTGCAGCTGGAGTCAATAAACAGTCCCACTACTCCATTCCTCCCGTTGTTTGTTTTGGGCAGAATTAAATATTTGCACGCTGTAAGGCCAAGCGATCCAGGATCTCTATTTACCCTTTGACTGTTAGCATGAAGTCCCATCTTCATGAACGTTTTTTTTTATTTTTTTCACTCAGAACTTTCTCCTATGCTTGGACATCGCAGTCTACTATAGGGGTTAAAGGCAACCGGGCAGCAGTTTCTAAGAAGCAGCACTGTTTTTTTGCCCAAATGCGGCTTTCCCTCTTCCTGCACCCAGCCCAGCTGCCCATCCTCAACTAAGTATTTGGGCGTAAACAAAGCTTCATGCTGGTGTATTCGGGGAACAAGAAAAACATTATCCTTTTAGTAAAAACTGCACTGAATTTCTACACAAGTAATAGGAGTATTTCACTATAAAAAAGTCCTGGTAAATTTTTACCCCTCCTAACCCTATCTTTGCCATCAGAGCAAGAGCACAGAGCCCCTCAACTTGCAGTATTAAGCCACAAAGTCAGACAGATGATGATGCCTGCAAAAACTTTGGTGGGAAGAATTTCCTTTTCAATTTTGGTATTAAAAGACAAAATTTCAGCAGGAAAGATGCATGACCTGAAAGATGCAGTCTCTGCAAGGCCTGACGTTTGAAGCAGTGGGTTTTGGAAGACACAGAAGTAATATTGTGAAGCAGCAGCGCGTGAGACGTGGTTAACCGAAGCATCAGATGTGGAAGTATTGGTGACACCAACACCTCTTGCTCTCCAGGAGCGCTCTGCTGAGTTGCTGCAAGTTTTCCTTTTAGTGGCATTCCGACCCACTGTATCGGTATCCAATATTTTAATTTATACAGGGAGGGGGGCAATGGGACCAGAGGGGAGGACCAGAGCTGGCACCCATGGCAGAGCATCCGCATTGGGGACCCCATGTATCCAGAAAATCAACATTTTTTTCCCCAGTTTGTACCTTTTGCTTTAAACATTGGGCTGCAAAGCTCTGTTGGAGAGCAGAGCCAGCAAGTGCAACTTTTGTGCCTCTAACCTAACACTGCACCAAACCCAACGCAACTCCCCCCATGAAAACAACAACTATGATGTTTTTTTTCCTCTTGCAAAGCTGCAGGAGGAACCTTCCTACCTGGCGGCGCGTTCTCCATATTCTCCATGACAAATTTCTCCTGGGGTCGGGTCTTCCTGCGGTCCTGGAGCGGGTTCAGCGGCCACGTGTGCCCACAGTGACACCTACAACCAGGTGGCCCTCAGCAGCAGCATGCAATAACAGGAGCAGATCCACAACCTAAGCCAAGGCCAACTGGTATGAAAGTCGTTTCTAAGAGGAAAAATTCTTGGCTGTAAATAAAAAAAATGCACACAATTTTACCAAGCTAACAGCAAAATGACACTTCCCAACAAAATACCTTTAAAAAGGACCAGGTTAAATAGTTGCTCGCGTGTTTACCTTTGCTAAGGGCTTCCCATGTGCTCCAGCCTGGCGGCGGGAGCTGCCGTGCTGGGACGCTTGCAATTCCCGACCCTTCCAGCGCTGCCGTGAGGACACCGCGGCCCTTCCAGGCAGCGGCGAATGCTCCGCGGGGAGCCCTCCAGTGCCCTTTTTGCTCAGAGGTTGAGTCAGCAAGAGTTCCTTCCTCTGCCAACAAGACCTCAGACCAATGATACCCTTTTTCCTCTTGTTTTTGATTCCCCTCCTTTTGTCCTTAGCAATTTTGGGGTCCTCGCTCCTTTTCGTTGCTTTCTCAGCAGCCGCCCCGCAGCTGGAATGAGGGTAGGGGATTTACTTATTTTTAGCAGGTTTTCAGTGAATTTTGCTTTCGCAACAGGGAGGTAAGGAAATCAGATAAGCCAGGAATCACAAATGGCCTGGGAGGGTGCGTACCCACGTGGCGACTCGAGGAGTTAGAGGAACGTAATGTGATTGTGCTGGAACCGCAGCCCCGCTTGGAGAAGTAAGTACAGAAAACAAAAGCAATCTGGGGATTGCTCAGGAAAGGGCCCTAGCTCTTCTCGCAGCTGTGGAGTTGGTCATTTCAAAGGAATGGGGAGGAAGAAAGCAGCGGTTCTTCACTAAACACTGCTGTAATGTTTAACACCCGCACGCACACCCACCAACACACATCCCCTTGGAATAGTTGCCCTGGCTCTGGCGTGTCTTCCCGGCGCTCCAGAAAGCACATTTTAACATAAAAATAACATCTGGGGTTGCCTTTCCGTGCACTACAGGACCGCCCCGGCTGCCCATGGATCTAACTGCTTGGAGCTTCCCAATGCACCTGGAGGAGAGCGGGATACGGATGCCCCCAGGGCTCTGCCCCAGCATCGCTGGAAACGCTTCGGTTTGGAGAAAAGGAGAACCGAAAGCCACAGGAAAAGGGTTTCCAAAAAATTAAAAATAGATCAGAACTAGGCGCGTTCTGAAGATTTCTAAGAAAACGCTACAGGAGGATTAACTGATCTTGCTGCCTTCAAGACACGACAAGCCACCCCACGGCCACCGCTGAACAAAACAGGCATGAAGAGCTGGAGCATCCAACCAGGTTCTGGCTCGGGTTCTTCATAATTATTTTTTCCTGACCTCCTGAGGCCGCTCCAGGCACCAGCCCAAACTCCAGGTCCTGGGATGACCCGTCCTGCCTGGACATGGTCTCTTGGGCAGCCCCGTGTTCGAGGCAGGAGCAGCAAAACCCAACACGTGAGCCTGCCCCTGGCACCGGCGCAGCGGGGACGGATCTGTTTGATTCTGTTGTGGGGTGATTTTTGCAGTGGGTAAATGGGATCCATCTCTGCAGATACACCAGCACCAGAAGTTTGCAATTGCCTTGGGGTCACTCCTAGCAAAGCCTGGAGATGCCCTATGGGATCTGGCCACGAAATGCAGCACTGCCGAATCCAGAGCATTGCAGTATCTTTTTTTTTGGTGGTTCATCCATTACAAAACATTGTACTTCCCTGAAACCAGTTACAAACCTGATCTTAATCCTTGCGCTAAACAGTCTGTGATTAAATCCACTATTTGCATGACTGGCAGCCTGATCTGCACAACCTGGAGCGGAAAATAAAACCAAATAAATAATAAACACATCAAAGCCCTACTCCCAGCACATGCACCTTAGAAACACAAGATTTACCAGTCTAATCCTCGTTTATTGCAACAGGCTGGAAACGGAAAAAACAAAAACTTCTACTTACTTTATAAATACAGTAAAAGAATAAAAAACAAAATTAAACAAGCAAACAAATACGAAATAAACCATGAACAACTCAAAAGTGCCAGGCTGTGACATCAGGTTGAGCACTAGAACTACGACACATTCAAACCTGTTGCCTTCTGCTGCTTCCTACCAGAAAAGCTGGTTGTCCTCGATGCAACAGCCTCACTATATACAGATTTTTTTTTAAATAAAAGCTTTTCTCGCTAACGTGAACAAGATTTCAGTTATTCAAAAACATATACCTTTTACTACCTCTGCAAAGTAAATTTATCTTTAATTTTTGATATACAACCTAATTACACCTCACAACATCCTTGTGAGGTAGGTAAAGGATTACACCTGGGAATGGAGCACCAAGGTAAATTACAGTCAATTATAATAATAAAACAGAAGATCTTACCCAAATATGCAGTTAATTTAATGAGTCGAATTCTTTGTACAAGTGGCTGTATAGACGCAATGCCACCATGACCTGGGTTGTGCCAGTATAAACAAGGAAAATACCAAGCTGAGCAAATCTAGATGCTAAAAAAGGCTGCGTATGGCCCATTTGAAATACTGCAAAAATAAGACACCTAGAAATGTTTGGCAATGTCATCCAAACAAACATTATGGTACAGAGCAAGGACTGCTTTACAATCTATTATTTATGTCTAAATGAGGTAAATGAAAGAGAATAAAATTGAAGAAAAATATCAAAGATAAGCACTTTTGTAACTTTATGTGCAAAGAATATGCTGTACATTGCTTGATAGATGTACAGATGATACAGCTAAAGCAGTTTTAATACAATTTACAAAGAAGAACAGAATTAAGTGCAATGTGATTTGCAGAAAACATTTTATCTTGTGTGCGTATTCACAGGAAAGCATCAGGAGACCAAACTCTGTCTCGCCATTATTAGAAATACAGAGAAACCTCCAGAAATACCAGCCAGTTGTGGGGATGTAGATGGGAGCAACTAGCTGGTGCATTCCTCGGTGCTAACTAGAGAGAGCAATAGGACTGCATAAACAAAAAGGCTGAATTTGGGTAATTTTTCCTTTCTAACAAGGATGCTGCAGTCTGCAAAAGATAATGACTAGAGTTGCCACTCACACACTAGTGCTTTGAATCAATTTATTACCACTATTTTATTTGCAGCACACCACAACTGGGCACTTGCAGGACCAGGATTACTGCACTGGGCTTATCAAACTGGCTCTCTGCTTTCTTATGGGAATGGGCACATTCCCCTTGGGAAGAAACCACAGTCCCAGGCACATGGGATGTTGTTTGTGCAATTCCCAGGCTCAGTTTTAACTACAAAACGAAGTTTATACGTTTAGATTTAATCATAAGGGTACAAAGAAGGGAAAACCTGTACATATTGGGCTCATGTCTTCCCATACTGAATTAAATAACAAGGTTTCTACAGATATGCATGAAAGCAGACGGGCTCTCAACATTATTATAAATTATTACTATGAATATTACATAGATTATTGCCCAGTAGTTATAGGTAGCTGGGAAATAAAACTGTCTTAAGCCACATTTTTCTGAATTATGACAGAAAAACAAGGGAGCGTGTGGGAGCATCCCAGCCTCATGGGATTTACTGGGAGCATCCAACATTGATATGACTTATGAAGCCAATGTTTTTGGTATAAACGCGGCACTAAATTTGTTCATTGCAGAACACAATGAACTATTAACCATCTTTAAGTTCATGTTATAAAACTAAATGAGCAATGATAGCTTTGTGTAGAAAAACTACAATAATATATAGTAAACACACATTTATCACATCTGGGAATATAGGATCATATATTCCACTATGAGTCCTCCTACTGTCAACTCAAGGCACCGTTCCCACTGACGAGGTTGTGCATTTGTATCTCACACCTTTCAGTTTATGAAGCTGAAGGAGAAACTACCACGGCAGGAAGAAGCAAACACTTGTGCTGAGCACACCACTGCATCGCTCACTGCTCCCGCAATGAAGACAGATTATGAAATATTGCGGCGTGAGCGCACAAATTTGTTGTTAAAAACAATGAAAACATCTAAAAAGGGCTGTGCCCAGAAACAGCTGGCAGGATAAATGTGATTACACCCAACAAAAGAATCAGACTGCACTGACAAAGTCTAGAAATATGGACATTTCTGCAAATATCGTAACTACACAGCTCACACGTCTTCGCGCTTTTACCAAACGGGTGGGGAAGAAGCATTCATCACCGTGTGCCCCCAGCTGCATGCATTATAAACATTAATGCCACCTGGGAGGGCAGCACGATTTAGCAGGATCTGCCAATTTGCACTAGAAAGGAATATACCGTTGGCGAGCGCCACGTTGTACCTGCAAAATGAACATTTTTTGCATCAGGTGGACCCCAAGTTGAGCTCACCGTGTGGCTTTAGGAGCCTGTTCACAGTGAACATAACACTTTGGAGTGAGTTTTCCCTCAAACAGGACCACTTCAAAGCAGATGGCAGTGACAGAAAGCTATGTCCTTGGGAACAGAGCTATGAGGGACACTCTGCGTGCACCAGCAATGCCCATGGATGGCATGGGGCAAGACGGCAGCTGCACACAGCGGGGCAGGATTGATTTTGCCAAAATGAGTTATTTTTTGCAAGATCTGCTGAACCTCACGCACTACCCTGGCTCCGAGCATCTCCCCAGCCTGCAGGGCTGATCAGCATCACTTCATTGCATAAGGGAACTTTCTGCACAGCAAGAGGAGAGCATGAAGGAGGGACAAGAGCCAGGCGAGCGCTGCCATAGGAGCGGAGCAGCGGGACCACGGGCTGCGTCTGGGCAGCTTCTTCTCATTCCTCCCTCAGAGCAAACACTGAGCAGAGAAGAAATTTCTGAACTGACACACTAAGGAGGGAATTATTCCTTCGAGAGCATCATTCATGCGATCAGCAAGATGGAACAGGCTTCGTTTTTCCAAGTATTGTTTTCTTCTTTCCTTCCTCTCCAGGATGTTTTCCACGCCCCTGGCCCTCCCCAGTGCTCTGTGTCTCCTAGGAAGAGCAAATCCCTCTACAACACCTGGACGGGGAGCGCAGTCCGGAGGCTCCGAGAGTTCAGAAAACAACTCTGTCCTCCTGCGTTCTTTCCCACCATAAAGTGCTGTTCAGGGTGCCAAAGCTGCTGTCTTCCTCCTCCTGTTCTTTAGCAAGTTCCACAAAAACCTAAAATTAACAAAAAAAAAGAATAGAAATATATCACGTTCCTTGTAAGAACTTTCACAGTCACAAGATGCAGAATTCAAGATAAAAGTTTGCAACGTATTGCCTCATATCTGAGCTCGTATTTCAGTTTTTAGCATTTTGGTATTTTCTCCTCCCCTCCCAATTCTTCAAGAACACAGTGTCAAGGAAGTGGAACCAAGCACAAACTGAGGGATATTTTTTGTCAGCAATAACTAATGCAGAATAAGGCAATAGCGAACCTCAGTTTTACACTTTTTCATAAATAAACTGCAAAGTCTGTCATTGAAGTAGGGGATATTTTCAGTCACTGCAGTTTCCATGTCATATTTCAAAGAAAAGAGAAAATGGGAATTAGGCAATTAGTGGAACCGATGGTCCGAATTTGCTTTGGAAAAGGGAGGTTCAGTTCCCCAGAAGCGTAAGAATAGGAGTCAGCAAAGTTGGCTTCAGCCCAATGAAAGCTGGCCATTGGGTTCAAGCCATTATATATAATAGGATATAGGACATAATAACAATATATAATGTGAAATATAAGTGAGTATCTTTATGAAATAGAACATACCTGTTCCAGGGTTGCCTGAGAAAAGCTGTACTCTTCCACACAAAAGGTGTGTTTTACTGGTAAGAGAATTCACAAGAGCAAATATGTGTTATCTGAGGTGGCATCATTTAAAATATTTTAAGCTTACTTACAAACGCTTACTTACAAGAAATAGAGTTGAGCACAGCAATAGTAATAAAAAAAAAACTAAATTAAACGAATTTGGTACTGAAACGTGAATGTGACACATTAAACCGTACACAGAACGGAGGCAAATTTTTCAGTTACAAGGAACGGAATGATTTATTTACAAAATGGGTGGCAGCACCCTGAATTACCTTCCTCCAGCTTTGAAAAACAATGTGAAAGTGACTGTACATCTTCTTTGGGAATTTTGTATGCCAAGACAGATGCAAAACTGAAACGAATAAACAAACCAATATTAACTTCAGGTGAATTACCTGAAACAAAAACACTAAAACCCAAGTCAATATATTTAAATTCTAAGGGGGCTGCAGACATTTCAACCTAGCCATCAGCATCCAAAACCAGGATCCAAAAGGAGATCCCCTGGTTTATCACTCTGTCTCAAAGCAAGGAAGCCAAGGGGCATCAGCCAAGATCCCATGACAACTCAAGGATCTTTACACACTTTAGCTAAGAGTCAGACATTTATATTCTACCTATAAATTCACCTCTTGAAAGAAAATCTATGCCAGGGGCTAAAAGAGATGTGATATTTTGCCTTAAGGATGAACTTAGCCAAGTGTGACAAGATTTCTCCAGACTTTCTGCTTCACCCAGTGGTCCCGGTAACCTTGACTCCAAACAGGGAGCTGCTTTACGCTATGGATGGGTTTCCCAAAAAATAAACTCTCCTCCCAGTACTCCACATACAGGTAAATCTGTTTTCTTATGTAATTATTACAATTCTCTTTTCTCTAATTCTCAGCAACAGAAACCAAACTAGACTACAGTAACCCTGGACTTTATACAGCAGAAATTCTAAGCTATTGAGGGGCTCCATAAAATGCTTCTGTGGGGGGAAAAAACAAAACAAAACTCTCAAACTTTGAGGTAGCCACAGAAAACTATCAAACATTTGTACAAAAGAGAGTGATTTAGTGACTCAATTACCACCCACATTTCCTGGATGGGAGAGGGGCCTCTACCAAGCAGGAAGCTCTCGGGCAACAGCTCTGCAGAAATCTGGTTTTGCTTCCCCTGTGCCAAACATCTGCACGTGCTGCCCAGAAACACAGCTCCGTCCACCAGCACGAGCAGTTTCTGATTCACTAACTTGCAAAACCAAAACCCCTCCTCTTTTTTTTTTTTTTTTTTTTTTTTTTTTAAGCACTATATCTTTTCTTTTTCTGTTAATTTTAACGTCATGGCATCCCTTATGTAGTACGGAAAAATAGGAAGCGTGCATTAATATGAATGTTTTCTACGTATTTATTAAACTTCACCTTTCTTGACGATTTGCATTCGGGAAGATGCTCAGAATCTGTCTCTGAAGGTACTCCAGCTGTTGTGCATCCAGAGTTTCTTTTAATTTCATTTCCAAGAAGTATCCTCTGCCAAATTTACTTTTCAGGTGTTGAACGGTACCTATACACCTACCAGTTGGTAAAGAAATAGGTGCTGTAAATGTTACCCTTCACCCAAAAAGCAGATTAACATTCAAGAGAACCTTGCATAAGTTCAATTACGCTGCTCTAAGATGAAGAAAATTATCCATCTGATTTGCAAAGATGCATATTTGAGCTTAAAAAGGTTTTATTTCTTTTGCACAAGCCCAAGTACCTGAGCTGCCCGGACACCAGGATGGCCACTCGGTCACACACAGCATCAGCCTCTTCCATATAGTGAGTGGTCAAAATCGCTGCTCTCTCCTTATTTTTAAATGCTGCTCGAATTGCCCGCCTAAAAAAGGGGAAAAAAAACCAAAGAAAATCAAGAGCATAACTGAAGCAACAGTGAAATACAGCGCACACAAAATGCAGAAGGTGCTCTTAGAGAGTGCTGCCATCTTCCTTCCATTGTAAAAAGCTAAACAATTTCACCGGTTTCTTTCCGGTTTCTGAAGTTTTTCACATGCTCTAGTTAAGAACAAAATCCTAAAGTGTCTGCAGAGCTTTTACAGACAGGCAAAATTTCCCAATATCAAGAATATTTCATCAAATGGGTGGTTTGGAGACACATTCGCAGCAGCCCATGGTTTGATTTGGGCAGTCAGACTAATGTCTCTTTAATGGATGTGCTGAAGCCATCTGACAAGTTACAGAAAATCTTTGTTTCTCACAGATATGACTCAAAACTCACTTGTTCTGTATGCTCTTTTACTTGGAAAATTCCTTTCTCTTGACTTCTAGACTTTTAATCTTCAAACTATTATGAGAAAGGACACGGACAAGGTGCACCTTGCAAGGAGGTGCAATATTGATTCCCTGTACTTGGCTTTTCTCAGTGTTCACAAGAATGATAAATAAATAAGAGTATCTTTTCTATAAAAGCCCGTGGCAGCAGGGAGCACTCACCACATGTGCTGCTTGGCTTTTGGATCCATCCCAGTAGATGGTTCATCCAACAGGGTAATCTGAGGGTTGCCCAGCATACTCAGGGCAAAGCAGAGCTGCAGGAAAGGAAAGGAAAAGAAAGGAAAGGAAAAGGATAATTGTGCTGCAGCCTCCTGCAAGCACCCCCGACCGCAGCTCTAAAAGCTCTTCCATACCTTGCGCTTCAATCCTACTCCTAGTTTCTTTGTTGTTTTCTGCAGATGGTCTTTTAAATCCAGGGCATTCGCGACCCTGCAGAAATATCCACATAGGAAAAAGTGACAAGATTAAAAATATTTGAGGTTTTAGCTCTATTTTTCTTTCTATCCCCATTTTTTTTTCTACCTAAACCATTTACCGTTTTAAGACTTCTTTTACATCCGTCTGACTCATTCCTTTGATAGAGCCATAGATTTCAAAATGTTCCTCCAGTGTAATATCTGGCCAAAGAGGATTGATTTGGGGGCAGTACCCCACATATTTAAATGAATCATCTTCACTATTTAGTCCAAAAGAGTAATTTCCCATCAGAACCTGCAGGGAGAATGGACAGACTTTACTCAATAATATTTTCACAGAACTCTCACAACTGCTTTGTTAATTTTTTAGCAAAAAAAAAAAAGGCACTATCAAAAAAAAAAGGAATTATTTAACTAAGAACAAATAATAAACCTTAGTTTGAAGTTTGTATTATACCTGCCCGCCAGTTGGCTCAATGTCTCCAATGAGCATATTAATTAATGTGCTTTTCCCAGCTCCGTTTGGTCCTAACAATCCCAGTATTTCTCCTAGGGAATGAATGACATACAAAATATTGCCTGTAAGGTCCAATAACTGCAACTAAATTCAAAAAACAAGACTCGTTTTTGCAAATGTGGCAGTTCAAGAACACACAATCTGATTCCAACCTTTTTTAACACACAGAGAGACATGTTTTGTTGCCACTTTCTTTATTTTCCTCCCAAGAAGGAATTCTTTTCTTTCATCATATTCTTTATGCAAACCGCTGACCAGAATGGCTGGTATCTAGGAGAAAACAGAGATAACACATAGGTCAGTCACTAACCACGTTGGGTAGGCACAAGGTTCTTGGCCAGCGGCAGAAAATAATGTGGAAATATTAGCAATTAGTAATTGCTAATATTGGAATATTAGCATAATAATTGGAAATATTAGCAATTAGCAATATTAACGTGGAAATATTAGCAAAATTAGCACGGAAATATTTTGCAATGGGCCCACACGGTGTCACCTCTTTGCCGTTCTGGCTGCTTAAGAGCTCTTTGACTCGCAGCCTCTCGGCCTTCACATCATCATCTTCATTCTCATCATGCGGCACCTCTGGGCATTTCCACGTTCTGCCTTTTGTGGGATATCTCCTGAGAAGAGGAAAATATAATCAAGCCCCTAATTTTGTCTTCCAAGGTAACAAAGCTCGTGCTAGAGCTTTGCCCTCTTAACTGATGGACGAAGCAATTTGTGTTGGTCGAAGCTGGGAGTGACATGTTTACAGAGCACATTTGAGAAACCCCAAAAGACAAAGGAAGAGAAAGAACGACTGCGTTTATGCCAGGTTTATACTGAGCTCTTTGTTAAGAGTATCGAGGCTCTAGTCAGGCAATGAGAAAGGAAGTTCCTAGTCATCTGCCAAGCAGCAAACAGATCTGCTCTGTTAACAGCAAGCGCAATCCCGGCGGGCAGGTGAACCGCACTGACCTGCCCTTCTGTTACACCCGTTCCTGGATTTTACACCACTGTTTCTAGCTATGTATTACTGGAAGAGACAATCTGAGGGAAAAATCTCAAGTTACTCCATTATGTAAAGATAAAGTTCTTCAGAAATCCCCCATTTTGCAGAGATAAAATCCACGTTTCTGCTCCCTGATGACTAAATTTCAGGAAGCTGGAGTTTGAAGAGCAAAGTCTTTAGGCACCAGGGAGTGGATCCTGCAGAGATCTGCATCTATCTCGCAGATAGGCCAAGGAAAACCAACTTATTTACAATAAGTAGTTGTGGTTCCCTTCTGTAAAACTTCTGAACAGTTTTCTAAACAGAGATCAAAAAATCTGAAAATTGTATGCAGATATTTTAAAAAGCAAAATAGTGTTTTACTTCAACAGAAAGCATTTCTGTCCATGATGCATGAATATAATATTAACTCTTAATAGAAAATTGAAACATGGGTTTGACTCCTATAGGTTCCTTGTCAAAACATCTTATAATGGGGTAACCTGCGGTAACAAAGGGATGTTTTTGTTTTATTGTCAGTAGCATCCTCAACAGCTACGTGCTATATATCCCAGTTTAACTTCTAGTGTATTATCAAAAGCATCTTCAGACTTTTGCTATTAAAATATCTATTCAACGTAGAGACAAACCTGAAGAATGGATCCTCTCTAATTGTTTTACCTCCATTCTTCACCTCGAGACATCGCAAAAGGAAGAGCCACACTATACACTGCAAATAGGGCTAAAATAGACAAAAACAGTTAT
>JAWLRI010000424.1:4363324-4378581 GCA_034781795.1 Crypturellus tataupa
TCCTATAAAATGAAGCATCTGCAAACCCAGGAGCTTCAGAGCCAAGGTTAAACTGAAAGAAATGCAAATGCAGAAAGGCGGGAAGGGCCAGGGACACGCAGCGATGTTTACCAGATCACTCTGTTTTTTATTCTATCTCAACAGCAGAGATGCATTCCTGCATCCTCTTTAAGAGTTTGGGAGAATTGACTCCATCTTGCCTAAAGATGCCTGTTTTTCAACAGCACCCTCAGTGACTACTAAAGAGAGAGTTAATAAATTATTTACTAGTGAATGCAACGAGAAAAGTTATTTATGAAACCCGATCCGCATTCCCATCTGTAGTGGTTGTGTCTCCTAACTGTTCACTGTCAACAGGACACAGCGTTTCTTCCAGTTACTCCTGGGAGACAAACAAGGAGCCCTGTGTGCGCCTGAGCAGATAATTGCTGCCATCTAGTGAAATCAGCACATTCGTTCCACTCGCTCTCTTTCACCAGCAAATTTTAACCTAACGACACAATGTTCTGCTCTTTCTGGCTCACAACAAGGGAGATTATTGTAGGACTTGGGTCTTTCTGGCTTCCTGCTGGAGGTCAGGCTTGTTTTTGAGAATGGTCTGCAGGAAGGGGATGCTCTTTCTACAAGACAATTGCATTCTTGGCCAAAAGGTCTCACATTTCTGCTAAAAGGCATTTTCCCAATATTTGCTTTTGGATTCCCACATCACCCTGAATAAATCCTCTTGGAGGAGGAGGAGGATGTCCTCTCTCACCTGAGAAAAAACAACCCAGTGAGAATTAAAGACCTCACTGACAGAACTGGAGCAAAATTACTCAAAACCCAAGTATGTATAGACAATCACGCCTACAGAAACGACAATAAAACACTTTTCAAATGCAAGCTGCAGCCACGCTTGACAGATTTATTTTCTATGCTCTTTCAGCCTTGCAGCCCCTAAGGAAGCAGCAATACCTGCAAACTTGTCCATGTCTCTGAGCGGTAACGTGTACACAAGCTGCTGCTCGTTCTCCTGTACCAGGTTGGCTGCAGGAATGTGCTGTCTTATCAAGGACGTTGTGGCTTCGGTGTTGCAATATGCATCTATGTGCATACTAATAAAATACACAGAAAGGTTTTTTTTCTAAATGTACTTTTCTCCTTGTATCTATACCAGAAACATTAGCCAACAGAACACAAAACATTTAGTATGAGAAAGGTAAAAAGTTATTTTTTTGCTATTTTTTTTTGCAGTGGGGCACTATTTTATTAATTTCAATAGCAACACTATCAGATATCACATAAAACAGCAACACCAAAGGACATCACATAAAAAGAGTACCTCAAACGGTAGCCGATTCCCCATTTGCTTTTGAGAAAGAGAGAAGATCCAAGGCATTTCAACATCCCTTGAGAAATCACCGCTTTGCGATCTAGAAACAAAATCCAAATGCCCTTTGAATCAGAATACTGTCCATTCGTTTCAAAAAATAATAAAAAATATATGTATTTCAAGTAATCCTGTACTCCAGTGGTTGAAGGAGTAATATAACTGCATCATATCAGATCTTACCAGCAAGAATATCTGCCTCGTCCATGAAGTGAGTACTGAAGACAGTCACTCGATTTGCTTTTCTGCCTTTAAGGAGATTCCAGACAACGTGTCGCGAGCACGGATCCATACCTGCCGTCGGCTCATCCAGCAGTAACACCTAGGTGCAAAAACAAGAAACTCTTTCAAACTTATATTCACATCTCAGGAAATCCGACTTAAATAACAGATATAGGTCTTTGTTTGTGCACAGCTATGAATTATTAACCTCCTGAATCATAAGGGATGGAATGTTTAAACCATTTTATCTGTCTAAACTACAGATGAGAAGAGGGAACAAAAGCTAACAACTGCTCACGGTAACGACTTCTGCATCCTATATATTACATATAAAATGCACATATTGAATACTTTTAACAAAAAATATTCACAAAGTCAAGGGTCCAACTGTCACACTCACCTTTGGATTCCCAAGAATAGCAATCCCTAACGACAGCTTCCTTTTCTGCCCTCCGCTTAATTTTTTGGCTTGGTTGTCTCTGATCGGCTGCATATCCAAATCCAACATCACTTTTTGCACCTTTGAAAAATAAGAAGCAGAGTTATTATGAATAAAACAAAGGCACTATGACCTTTTTACAGGTTACAATTCTCATCATTCGGATTTATCTCTGCAAAAAAATCTGTCAATATTCTGTTTCCTCAATTTTGCTGTAGACTACTCCTTTGAACACTTGTCTTAAGCAAATATCCTTGCAATATAGGGCTGTTCTACGCAGCTAGATTGAAAATGAACACACAATGACGATGCCAAGGTCTAGCTGACTTACCTCTTGTATCAGATCATTCTGAGGGATCCCTTTGATAGCAGCAAATACGGACAGATTCTCCTCCACGGTTAATATATCGAAGTTGATATCTAGCTGGGGGCACACTCCTGTTATCTGCCGTACTTCAAGCATTTCATCTATTTCAGAAACTCTGTGTCCGTAGACGGAGACAAACCCTGAAAAAGCCAAAAAATAACCAAATGAAGGGTTCTTTACACCGAGACAGAAAGCAGGCTAGCAGGGTTGGTTAAAAATGGGCATTCATCTAAAATGATCACTTTGAGACAGAGGCCGAAGAAAAAGTTAGCATCACTTGGAATAACCTCAAAGGTCAATGTTAATGATAAAAATATAAATAAATAAGATTCTAAGGTTGGGAAACTCACCATCCGTCGGTGGACAAAGCCCACAGAGGATGTTCATGAGTGTTGTCTTTCCCGTCCCGCTGTGGCCAAGCAGAGCTGTGATCTGCCCTTCGTAGATGTCAAAGGATAAATCTAGCCCCGCAAGGGAAAGCAGTGGAAAAAGGAGACGTTAGTGATGCATTTGTATTACCCCAACAGCCTCGTGTCGCAGAAGTAAATTCAAATATGGACATATTGGGTATGCATTTGGACACTGCTCGCAGGACACCTTACCTCACCCTTGGGTGCAGCAGGGAAAACACTGCAAGAGCAGCAGAAAAGCTGGGGACAACCACTGCTCGCACCGATTATGGCAAGACTCACTTTAAAAGCAGTATATGGTTTCATGCCACACGGGAAATGACACGAAAGGGACCAGGGAAATGGGACTGGGAAGATTGCATTGCTTAACAACAGGAACGGAGGTGGAATAAAGACCAAGATGTCATTAGATTTTTCCCTTAGTGACAGCAGAGCTCCTCTTTTTCGGATACAATTTTAGAGGATTGGTGCCCAAGCGGTGAGAGGAGACGCACAAAAGCACATCTGGTGTTCATGCTGCAGGTCCCCCCCGCCAAAAGAAACCAAAAAGCCAAACTGAAACATGAAAGACCACTCATAACTCAGTCAGTGCTCCTCTGCATCCCATAAGCAGCTTAAAACCAAAATGTTCTTACTTCTGAGAGCCTCCACAGTTTCCCCCTTTTTCCTGAATGTTTTCTGAACACAGCTGATTCTGAAAGAAGACACGTCATTTTACAAACTACTTTAAGACCTTCATATGTCATTTTGAGCAATCAATATTCTGCAAGTCCCAAAAAAAAAAAAAATAAATAAAGATGACCATGCTAAAAATTGCACAAAATACGTCAAAGAGCCACAGAGGGAAATCATGAGACAGGGGATCTTGTAGGATTCACTGCATCTCCATGCTGGTTTCAGAAAGGTTTTTCTCAGCATCTTACTGGTTTATTGCCCATGATGACTGAGCAATTTCAGACCTGCATTTCCTTCACAGAGTGGAATAAAGCACTAAAGAATTCTCATATTAGAGAAGAGGGCACAACTATTTCCCAATGATTTCCCAAACTGATGGAAGATTTAACAGACAGGATATGCAAAGGATGTGATAGCAGCAAAGACCCCAGGATGCAACTGCTGACAGATCTTGACAAAATCAGGCAGAGAAACACAGGTATCTTTCCCTTCCGGGAAGGTAAAAATCTTCCTTCCAGCCTAGTGTTTTTCCAAAAATAAATAAATAAATAAATAAATAAATTAAAAAAAAAAAATCAATGACAACAAAACCAAACCAACCAGGTTACATAAAGGAACAACAAGAAAGATGGGCTTGGAGATGCATCTGAAAGCCTGGCGGCCTGGCCAGAGAGTGAATTACAAGTGTGAAGGATGAGGAGGAGAACAGGGAATGAAAGACAACAAAACCTGAATGTATAAAGATGGCAAAAGAGGGAGGAAAACAACAGAGAGCCAGTAGAGACGCTATGGAAAGAGTCCATGGCAGATGAGCAAAGGCTACAACGTTCTTGCATGAAGGCAGAGCATCAGGAGGAAAAGTAGAGTTTTAATCGTGCTGGACACAAGGGTAACTCACAACACAGAGCAGTTCTGCTCACTAAGCACAAGTATTTACTTGAACCCAGCAGAGCCAACAAGGGGGATGAAGATGAAGAATTTCTCTCACATTATTCTACGGGAAAATAATGAAAACAAGGACTGAGGGAATAATTCTGAAAATCAACTGTGAGAAGCACTGGAAATATGTGACAGTCCGGACAAAACTCCAGATGAGAAATAACAGGTAACATGAAACAGAGCTCGAAAAAAGAAAGCAAGCAGAGCAGTTTTTCAGCTTTCTTCTACCCTTGCACATATGACATCTGGTGTAAAACAACCAAGAAGTTCTCCCATTTACGAAGAACTTAGCCCTCGTGTAAACCTCGAATTTAAACTCTCCATCCAGCAACTCCGATGCGTGTTAAAGGAAAATAACCCTCCCAGCAGAGCAGGCGTTTCAACATCTGCAAACACTTACGCCTCTTGCGGCCTCGGTAAAATCAAAGGAATGGAAAACTGACTCTTTTTGAGAGGACTCCAGCTGAAGGAATACAATACACAAACAAATCCCTTCCTTAAGCAGAGCGATTTATCCTTGGAGGACATCCACGTGGTTGAGGATGGGGCTTCATTGAAAACGGAAAATAGCTGTGCTGTGTGTGGACAACTATCGGCAATGCATACCATATGCTATTTGAATCAACACGCTAGAAAAAACAGAGCAATTTTCCATTCATACGTGAAACATCGGGAAATTCAGGTGATCTGCTCAGCATGGGGAACGAGGCGAGTCCTACCTGATGGCTTCTTTGCCCTGGAATTCGGAAGGAACCGGCTCCACCAGCTCACTGAAGCTTAAACTGCCGTTGATGCTGCCCTCGTACAATTCCTTGTAGTTTTTCCTGCGCTTCGACCAAAACGAGGGCTTCATGAAGAAAAGGGAGGTTCGGCGCAGTCCAAACTCCCCTATTAATAACAGACAAAAAGAAAATTTCTTAGCAGTAACTGTAGATATATCTCAGCATTTCAGTTTTGGCTGTTTAACCCATGAGGAATCCTGCAAGTGTAGGAGCCAATTCCACCTCCTGATGCTGGTGGGATCCAGGCAGCCAAGTTTACACCATCTGTATTTAAACCATCATCCCCATCAGCGCTCCTGGCAGGTCCTGGTTTCTTTAAGTACTTAAATACATGCAGAAATCTCTCTCTATCCAGGAAAAAATCCTAGTACTGAAGGAATGATGACTGAAATACACACCATGTAAAGAAATGGAGATCACAAGCAAAAGAAGCTGAAGAGCCTAAGCAGGGATTAGTAGCAAGATTAATAACGTTGTTCTATACTCTCTGTTAAAACTACTGCTGTCACAAGGAAAGGTTGAGAACAGGCAAAGTAGTCTAATTTTTAACCCTGGAAAAACAAATTGCAAAGGCAGAGACACAAGTTAACCCAGCAAAGGAGCTTTTCCTTTTAAAAAGTTGTCTGATGCAAAAAAAAAGTGATATATCTTAATGCTATCAATTCTAATTATGCTAATATCATCCTCTCCTCTCAGTTTTATTATAAAAAAAAATTATTCAGAAAAAATAGTCTAAGTCATTAGACTATTAATTAAATTAAAATGTATTTGTAAACATTACAATTAAATTATGTATTTGTAAACAGCAGGCACATATCCTTTCTCCATAGAGGACAGCAATACCACAGTATGTTGAGAGCTACTGAGGAAGGACCTACTTGTTCAGAAATGCAACATGCCACTGATTTCAAACATCAGGAAATTGCAATGTTAACACGGTTCAGTTTCACAAACATACCTGGAATAACCTGGTCAAGGTAGACAGCTACGAGCAGATAAAATATGCTATCCAGCACCAATAAAATGAGCGAGATATAGAGTGGGTAAGGGCCATGATTTAGATTTGCAAATGTTGCACCGTCCTCATAATCTTCCAGATGCATCACCTGCCAGCAAACACGGACACAGGGAAACGTTACAGACCCAATATTATGAGCTGGAATGAAATGAGGGCATGATGCAAAACAGGTAGAAAAGAGATCAAAAAGCAACTGAGGTCACAACAAAAATAAGTAATAGTTGCCCAATGCATTTTATCTTGAATCATTTGATCTTGAAATTGCCATAGAGACTTATCAAAACAGGCAATTTCCCCCACCATCAATATTAAGCAGACCAAAAAAATAAATTACACTAAGAATATCAATATCACTACTGCTTTGAAGGTGATGCCAGCAAATGACTGCAACAAGGCTGCGACCCGAGCGGTGCAGGGGGATTTACCTCGGCGATGCCGACCAGGAAGGTGCACTGACACAGTGGGCTCAGGATCCACACGAAAGACTTGGGGAAATCTTCCAGCAGGACAATATTGAGACCCACAAAACCAAAAGCCAGTGTGGCCAAGAACTCAACTATACCCACGTTTTTTGACTTTTTAAATAGAGGGGTCAGCATAAGTGCAAAGAAAACCTACAAAGAGATAGAAAAATATACAGTACTGTAATATATTTAAAAATACAACAAAGCATAGAAAATATAAAAGAAAGGCCATAACTTCATTTTTCGTCTCTGGTAACCAAATTGTATTCCTGGTTATTGCCAATGCAGCAATAACCAAGACCCAAATGTCCTTTAAAAACAGGCTATCAGGAGCAACAGATTTCCCAAAGATCCAGGCAAGGGACCACAGAAGTGAACTTGGAAAATATGAAAGCCATTCTCTGCAGGGGGCATACGTAGCAAATTTGTGTTAAGAGATATATAGTAAATAAATATTTTTAAAATGTTTAGTTATGAACTTTGATAAGTAATTTAGTATTGCAAATTGCTTCTTGAGTTTAATTAGGGCTTTAACATTATACTATACAGTCATAGCAAATTTGTAGAAGTGGGCATGGTTTGGGACTTTAAGTACAGCACTGCATTTTCTCTTCAAGACAGATGACAACGATAATTCATATTCAGGAATGCTTTCCTATAATTCAAATTCAAATGCTTTGCTCAGGAAAGCTATTTCTCATAGCCACAATCAAGACCTGCTCAAGTCCCCATCCCCAAACCACAGCGGACTACAGAAAGGGAACAGAGCATGTAAAATATTTGGTTCTAACAAAACTACATCCATGTTGTCTAGAAAGGGAAACATCACTCGACAGGAATGAAAAACTCTTGGACAGGATGGCCAAATTCAACGAGATGGAGAATACTTACTGAAGAGATTCCGTATAGGAAAAAAAGAAGGAATATCACAAAGGCACTGCTCTGGGGAAAGAGCGAGGAGGCCGTCGCGATGACTGCCATGAGGATGGACATGACGAAGATCAAACTCGTGTACAGCAGCACCCAGGACAGCCTAAAAGGAAAAGGAGAAGGAGGGGAGGAACATAGACACAGGAAAAAAAGGACAAAACCAAAAAAAGTGAATGAATTCACACACTGAATTACTCCCAAAAGTAGCTAAAAATTCCTTATTATTCCTGACAGATGCACCAAGCGACAGGCTTGCAACAATCAGAATAACAGCCCCCCAAAGGAAAGAGTGCTGGTAAATATTAATATAATTGTTTGTAGCATTAGAGTATGCCCAGTGATATGGACTGCCTCAACAAGAAGCCACTGGATGATTCATGGCATTTTTCTGAACGTGCATAATTAATTCCCTAGTTTAACCAGAAGAGGGAAGATGAGTAGTGTGTTTCAATTATTAAAGAAATTCTATTTAAAATTTAATACATTAGTCCATCCAGTAGCCGAGCAGGGTAATAAAATACTCTTCTGTACAAAAAGAGTTGGAAGTCAGTGAGCAAGTCTGATCTCAGCAAAAGAATTCTTGCCCTCCTCACAAGTAAGTTTATTTTCAGTCGTTTATCAAAGCTTTGTTATAAGGCTTTTATATATATTTTCTCTCCTTTTTTATATTTTCTCTAGAATGAACAGGTTATACCAAATACTCACATACCAAAAGGCAGTGTCATGAAGTCCCAATATTTTTAAGAATTCCTTCAACTTCCTCTCCTTTTCCGCCACGATGTGACTTGCCAAATAATAACCAAAAGGGGAAAAAGCAATCACGAGGTAAATCAAAATGATGGCGCGAGGAAAACTGTCGATTTCCATCACCTCAGCCTCTCCCATAACGACAGCTCTTGTTAATTCGAGTTGTTCCCAAACTGACTGATTAGTCTTCAGCTAAAAGGAGAAGAAGGAAGAGTTATTCTTGCCCAATTTCTGATTTTACATCTGTATTCTGTCTCCTCAGTGTATTTAAGCTAATGGTCAGTAAGGTATTTTATTCCGATAACAGATAGCATCACAAAAACATTCCAATTGAAGGCAATTCAAGGATTTGAACTTCTCTGGTTTTATTACACTTAATTTACACGTACCTGTATAATTGCTGCATCGATGCAGGCTTGCAGAGCTGTAAATCCGGAGTGCCAGTATGTTACGGATTCACATCCTCTCACCAAGCTGGAGCAACTGGCTACAGAATAATCACGGCATTTAAGAAAGCATTAAAAAAAAGCCAAAATCTGGAGTTACAGCTGTCCTATCCCGAATATAAAGATGTTGCGGGTTGATGCAATCCCTTTTAAGCGATAGAAACAACTTCCAGAGATGTATACCTATATATATACATATATAGAGAGCATTTTTGCACAGCATGAGTGTCAGAGCCACAGGTGGCCCTGTCAGCCCTGGCCTGGCCCTGAACCGTGACAGCAGCAAAACCCGCAGAGCTGCACTGAAACTATCCGCTGCATCCCACTTGTTTCTGCATTTTGCTAAATTAAACGGCACTCTAAATAGTTTCACATATTGCAGCATGCAATATCAGGGAGAAATTAAAAAAAAAGGGTGAAAACTGAGGATCTGACTTTCCAGTTTATTCCCGTAACAAACAAAAATAAAGAGTGTGCACACGCACCTCTTGACTCTATGTAGAGAGAAGACATGATGACGGAATCGGGAAAGCGAAGCTGGTAGGACATAGCGTCAGTGAATACAACACCCACGAAGTTGGAGGATTTGAAAGCACTGGCCTCCTGCAGCTCTTCTTCGCTTAAATATTCCTCTGTGATGATGCCTGCAAGACAACAAATGATCACACGGATTTAGGTGTCAGCACGGCAGCAAGAACAACTCTGCGGCAATTTATTTTGAAGCAAAGTCATGCCAGTCATTGATGATTTGCTTGGATTTGGCTATATATAGGGTTATGGTTTTGTCCTCATAAAGTCTTCCCATGAATATAAGCCTGCAGGAATGCCACGTTAATAGCTGCGTAATTCAAATAGAAATTTACCCCTCAATCCTTTTTCCCCTCATTTCTTCTGTTTTAACATCTTCTATGTCCCAATTCTTAATTTATGTTCCAGTATCAGCACTTTTCAACAAGAGCAGATCAACTGGCACACACAATATATGAAAATACAGTATTTTGCCACCGACTTCATTAAAGAACTTCAGCTCTTGGTCCACAGAAAGCACCACAGTGGTTTTAAGGGAAAACAGGCTTGGAAGGCAGAAAGTGGAATGATTTACTAAAAACAGAAGAGGATCTTCATAATTCTCCATAATGAGAGTGCAGACATCAGGTTGTGCTGTAGCTCAGTGATATCTTTGAAGCATGAACACCACAAGGCAGAGAATCAAAGATATCAAACTAAAAATACACAGAGTGCTTTAGGGTAGCTCAGTTACCACTGACTATGTCAGCTCTGCAAGGGAAGGGGAAAAAAATGCTTTAAAAGATCGCTTTTAAAATCATGGAGGTAACACAGGATTATGGAATCATTATTAAAAAGAAAATTGTTGTTTTGATAGCAACAGGATTGAAAATTCAACCTGAAATACCTGCAGATCAGTATCCTCTCTCGAACCTGTCCCAGGATGTCACAGTCTAAATACTAATTAGCTCAAGAGAGTTTTGGTGCCTTTGATGGCTGCAGTTGCTCTAAAAACCTTTCCTTTAGCTACGTAACAGGATTGAATTGCTGGATGTAGCAGGAACACACACATGGAGGATGGGAATTGCTGCGAGGAGGCAAAGCAGGAATATTTAAGAACCAACCCAAAATGCCTTCAGGGTCTGTTCTCTTTAGCTGGGATGGAAAAGCAGTGCCAGGAGAGGCAGGTCTGATCTACCCTCTCTAAACCAAAGAGATAAACTTAAACCGTGAGATAAACTTAGAAAAATAAAATGCTTAGGCGTTCAATATACCATCTTCAAAGTTATCGAAAGCCACTTTCTTCATGATTTCTCTTGCCATGGTGGTGGGCGGCGTGTATCCGACGATTAGATTCACCAGCAAGGAGGTGTCTAGGGTACCCAGGTCGGTGTTGGGGACCTCGCCGTACTTCTTATGTGGATGCATCATGCTCATGAGTATCAGCCAGAATAAGAAGAAGAGCGGGAAAAGGACTTCCTGTGCAAAGAAATATATGAAAATTGAGAAATTCGAAGAGCAATAGCAGAAAAAAGAAAACCCTGAGTCATACAAAGTTGAAAGGACTGTGTTTAATAACTTGGCTATGAAGATTCCTTATTGATTTCCAGGCAATAACAGATTTAGTGCGTTTAATGCCAAAAGCTTCTGTACAGACTGTAGCAGGGTTTTAATGGTGTGCATTGGTAACCTGAGAAGCTATTTTAAATAGCTTTAAAGCTATTTTTTTTAAGCTTTAAAGGTAAAAAGGAATAATTCCACCCACTCTAAGTATAAGTAAACTTATGCTATTTAGAAAAAAAGAGCAAAAAAGACCCTGACCACTAAACAAGTTTACCTCAGAACTGGCCTTCCAGTATCATACATTTGGTTAATCCTTTAGAAGAGATAGAAAACTTGTAAAGAGGCTAGTCCTGCTACACCAGTCAGTTACAATCCCTAGAAAACATGCACACTTTTTCAAAGTGCACTAAGATTGCACAATTATTCCAGGATATCTTCTGGATAATGTCAGATTATCATTACTATGATACATATTTCCAGGTCGAGGATTGCAATAGATTCTGAAAACCCATTTCAAACCAGAAATAAGACCCAGAAGCTTCAGAAACACTGTAATGAAGCTGAACGCTGCCTCCAATTCAAGAACCACTTAAATGCGGAATAACTGCAGACAAAGATGACAGTAAACAAGCTCTCCATTCACCTGCACGCTGCTTTTCTTAGTCCTGCACTTAACAAGGCAGTTCTTGAATAAAAGGGCTTTGGTTTGTCGCCATACACTCGCCTCTCTCCGAGTACTTGGTGCCATTTTCTTTAAAAGAAGAACAAGCAAAAAAGGAAATTACAAAGTAATTTCAAAACACCTAAGCCAGGCAGTTGCAGCACTCATTACCTCTAAAAAGGGCTCTCCAATACACATTTTAGACCTCTGTTAAGGGCAGAAGCTGCTATTTACAATCAGATTTCTGCAAACAAGTCTGAGAGAGATTTCAGGGTATCATCCGAGCGATCTTCCACTCAACATCAGGATTAGTTCTATGCAGCGTAACAAGACTCAAGCAAATCTTGGCTTATTTTCCTTTTATTATCTAGATACTATAAACAAACATTCTCAACTCAGTGAATAATTCTAATATCCAACAGACAAGCTCAGGGCAGCAAGCCAGACCAATACATTTAAAAGGAAAGCCAGATCACCCCAGGCGAGCCGTTCAATTTACTGCGAGTAATCCATTTTACTGCAGCACATGCAATACTGCTTATTTTCCTAATTTACCTTTTCATTAGGCAAGCAGAATGAATGGCACAATGTCGCTGAACACGCACGTTTGGTACAAAGAGATTTAAAAACCCTCTTTCAACAGGCGCTACTAAAACTGCACCAAGACTTACCTTGTGATCGGAGTGAACGGAAGGATGGGGGATAATCTGCCTCTTATTCCTTCTTCTGCCACCAGTTGGCTGTCAGAGTCACTGTTTAATCTCTATTTCCTCACCTACAACATTGATATATAAGCCTTAACTTCCAAGAAACATCATTGAGAACAATTGCAGGTGTTAATATTAGTTGGTGGATACAAGCAACTCTAAACCATTACCACAATCCTTTCTAGACCCTATCTTACTAGTCCAGCTAAGAAGGTTAGTGCCCCACTAGTTATATTGCAAATCTTGCAAACCCAGGGCAGGTCTCCTGTCCAGCATCTCCTTTTAATAGCAACGTGTTTGGGATGGCATGAAAAGAAACCACTCAAATGGATGAAAACTGAGCCCCTGTACCCAGATGTTCCCTTCTGAGACTGATATCACGCAGAACCAATCTGGTTTGCAGCAGTATCTGCATGCTGCAGGGGAACAGTTCAAGCATTTCTCAGCATTTGAGACAAAACAAGTAGAGTTTTTAAGGATTTATCTATATTCCAGGCTTATTCCAGGAATTTATCTATGTTCCAGGCTTATCGACCCTTATTCAAAGGATCAACAAATGCTTTTGGCGACGCATTCAAAGCGGTTGTGCAGCAGGACCCAGACACCCTGCTATCTTACAGACAACACAGACAGACAGCCCATTTCAAGGCTCCTTCCTTGCTGCATTATAATACGGAAAGCTATTTGGGGAATGCAAACATCATCCAACTGAAGTCACAAATGAGGTTGCTCAGATGCCAGCCCTGCTGCTGCGAGATTAGCTTGTGCAATGAAGAAATTCAACTGGTTCAACTGCTTAGAGATGGGCACGTATTTCTTTAAGCGTAGGAGGGAAGGGAGAAGGGGAAGGACATTTGCAAGCAAATAAACCACCACTCACTGCTCTCCCGATGCTGGACTTGGCTCCGCGCAGCTCCGGCCGGGCACACGCAGCGTGAGCACCCGCAGGACACACGTTTGCACCCAAAATGAAGCCTCGGGAACAGGTTTCCCATGAGAGCAAGCAACTAACTCCTAGAGCATCTTTAACAGCACAAAAATAAATGGTACTTTAAAAATTATTTTTTTTTCTCTTTCTTTAAAAAACAGGATGCTTAAATGTCACCGTCATGCCACTTATTAATTCTTGCAGAAAATAATAATAAAATAATAATAATAATAATAACAACAATAATAAAGGATGCAATAGCACTAGGTATGGTTCAGGTGGGATGCGGTTCAGGCAGGAAACACTTCAAAATGACATGAGAGAGATTTAAAAATAAGCAAGAAAAGCAACCATTGCTTACAAATTGTAAAAATCAAAGTGTTTCTTCTCTCTGTTCACAAGCTCCAAGCGTCTGGACTTCCACCGCCTGCATTTCAGGAGCAGATTTCGAGAGGATTCACAAGAGAAGAGGCTCCACTGACTTCCTTGCTGAATGCAGCATGACTGGATTAAAACAGCAGAGTTTTCCTCAGTCACACTTCAGTTTAATGAAATCCAGAAAAGTGGCAAAGCTGATCTAATCGCATATGGGTCAAAAACTGCTCCTTTCTTCCCACGCTGTAAAAAACAAAACAAAACAAAACAGAAAATCATTTCCACTCATCCTTCGGAGCGCTTCCACGCTTTAATTCACATCATTTTGGTGGAAGGGAGAGTCCCTGTAACATTAACTCATTTCTTGGTATTGCATTTGGACAGCAACAGCAACATTTTTTCAATCCCTTTACAAGCAATTAAGGGCATTAAGAACTATTGCTTGAATGCAGACAAACCGTTTCTTGGCAAGAAGCAAAAAATGCTTTCAGAAACTGCAGACGAGGAAAACGAACGCATATGCTGACCAGAAAGAAGAGCTGCCGCGATGCGATTTGAATATTAGAAGAAATGAAAAGACTCTTAACCTGCGAACGTCCTCAATGATTTAGCCACTTCTGTGCGATCGTGCGCTGATGGGAGAAGCGCACAACAGCCTGTGGGTGTCTCAATCAAAGCAACCTCGGGGAAATTGCTGGGTTTGAGCATTTGATTCTACATTCGAGGTGCTGATAATCCCTACAGGAGAAAAACAACGATAACGTGATAGCCAAGCAGCCCTCCTCCTCCTCCTCAGCTGCCAAGCTGAGAGTGGCCTGCAGTGTTGATGTGATTTGTGTGCCTCAAATCACGTCCCCTTGTTTTCCAAGCGGAGGAGACTGTAAGCCTCAGTCAGCTGAAATGTGGCTTGGGGGATAAAACAGGGAAAAAAAAAAAAAAAAAGGCAAAAGGAAATATAACAAGAGAAACAAGAAACAACACTGCAAAATAATAATAATAATAAAAAGACAAAAAAAAATCCAGATTGTCAATCTTGCTACAAGCAGGTAACAGACTAAATATAAGGAACACCCCGACAGGCCTTTGGTTGATCTTGTATTACTTAAGCCATATCAAGCTCTATACTCCCTTACCCCTATATACTCCCTTATATATTCCCCTATCCTGCTGCCCCAGCGCGCGGCGGCGGCTCCCGCGGGACTCTTGGCAAGGTCGCTAATTACGAGCTAATTACGAGCTCGCCCACGTTGGGACCGGGCTCGTTCTCCGCAGCGCCTGGGCCGGGCGCCTCCTGCACGATTCCTCGCACGGAAAAAAAAAAATAAGATAAAACCCACCCAAAACCTAAGGAAATGGAGCAAGCCCAGGGCGCCGCTCGCTCTCCAGCCATGACGCGCGGTAAAACTCCTCCTCCTCCTCCGCTCTTTGCTGGTTTTCGCCCCCAACCCGCTCCATCCCCACGGGCATCGCCTCCCCGCGCCCCGTCCCCTGGTCGCCTCGCTCCGAGGGGGACTCACCGCGGGGCTCGGCTCGGTTCGGCCCGGCGGGACGCGGCGCTCCCGGCCCGGCGCAGGGTGAGGGGCGGCCGCGCTGCTGCCACCGCCCCCGGGGCGGCGCGGAGCTGGCCCCGGCGCAGCGGCTGCATGTCCATCCTCGCACCTCCTCCTCCTCCAATCCCCCCGTTGCGGCGCTACACCCTTGCAGCAGA
>JAWLRI010000424.1:4378681-4391031 GCA_034781795.1 Crypturellus tataupa
GGGGCGGAGCGGAGCGGAGCTGCCCCCGGCGCAGCGGCTGCCTCTCCATCCTCGCACCTCCTCCTCCTCCAAACCCCCCTTTGCGGAGCTACCCCCTTGCAGCAGCACGGCCGCCGCCTTCATCACATCCATCCCCTTCCTCCTCCTCTGCGGCGAGCACGGCCGGGGGTTTTAAGGGGGACCCGCTGTGCAAAAGGCAAGGACGCAGCGCGAAAAGCCGCCCCCGTTACCCAAAACACGTCCAAATCACTGAAATCTTGGGACCCCCCGCTGGATGCCGACGCTGCGCGCCAGCTCCCGGCATCGCCTACGGAAACGGGAGATGCTGGCGGCGGGAATACGGAATACGGCAGCGACGCTGCCTGCTGAGTCACTGCTCCTCCGGAGCACCCATGGGAGAGGCCCGTGGTCCGGGTGGGCGAGCGGCCCGTCGTGGGCGAGCAGGATGTTCTGTGATCCAGACGCTGAGCGCTCACGGCGCCGGGAGACCAATTTGCACGCCTGCAAATCTAAACGCTGCCTTGGAGCTCTTAACGGAGAGCGCGAGCTGGAAATTAAACCCAGGGGCTTTGCTGCAGAAGAGATGCTGTGCGTGTGTGATCTCAGCAAGAGGCTGTGCAGCTCCTTACGATCCACAAAATACTGCTTGGCAACCGCTTCCTCCAGAGAACGCGCTATTCCGGTGGAGGTTTTGAGCCGGTATTCCAAAATGCCCCTTTGGCTTGGTTTTGTGAACCGTATGAGCATCACATCGGGATGCATTGAAATGGGGCTGTGTAACACCAATTTGGACGCAATACTTTTACTTGGAAAACTGCAAATCAGGTGCCTGCTTCCACATCTGAAAGAAGAAAAGGATCCCAAGACACCTTATTAAGCAGAAAGCTTACATTTCTAGATACCATGGCCATGCAGGAGCCTTTATTGCACCCTTCCCTGTGCAATAAGGATGAGGAATGTCCCCAGTTGGCGCTATGCCACGTGCAGCTTTGCAGAGCCCGGTCCACTGGACACAACAAGGCGCCTTCCAGCCTCCTCCTTGGCCCCGCGGATGAGGCTGTTCCCAGCAGGAGTCCTCCGAGAGCGCCCTGGCTCCATGCGCGTCACCAGGAGCTTCTCCCACCCTCAAACCCGCTGGTTCCTGCACATCGGTGCATCCAAACCAGCAGCTGTTTCCACCAGGTCCCTCCAAGATGGTTGGGTGCAGGCATCACATTTAGAAAATGATATCTTCTCTTCTTGCTATTGTTCCTCTAGGAAAGAAAAAAAGCCATTGACAAGGGCCGCTTTGACTCAAAACTTCTCTTTTTTTCCTTCTAATATCCACCCAGCAAGGAGTATTAGGCACAAATACTCCAAATAATGCCTAATTTTGCATAACGAATGTTGAGTAAATACAACGGCCTAACCTGAGCTTCAAGAAAAGTAGCTTATCCTCACCCTATCCAGCATTAAATATAAGAGAAGGCCTGTCTAGAACTGATTTTTTCTAATCACTTTCTTGTTTGTTGTGTTCTCCTTTTATTCTTAAAATTAATGTTAGCTACTTTTATTTATGTTCTACCCAGATAGTTTTGAAATCCTGTCAGTTCAGGGTATATTAGCACAACAGCCCCCCATCAGCAGGTCAATATCTCTTTTTTCACCTCAAATAGTGCCCTTACACTGCAGTTCGAGATAACGTGGCCTGATACGTGTGCCATAGAGCACACGGTGCAACAAGTGGGTCAAAAACTGTCCCCAAAGCAGGCAGAAACCCTGCCTGGAGCAACTCTCACAGCAATGAGATGCTTTTCATCCACAAAGCACATTAAAACCTAATTAATTTTTACAACATCCCTGCACGTTCAGCTGCCTTAAATATAATCTAAAATAATATATATAATCTACAATAATATAATAAATTATATATAAAGCCAGGCGGGAGTCATGCAGTTTGTTGGAGGCCCAAAGGAGTCTCCATCTGAGCAAGAGGCACAATCCTCTCTTCAACCAGGGGTAATCAGAAACCTCTCCCAACTTCTACTTCTTGGCAAAAACCTCTCAATTCAAGAGAAAGGGAATTTACTTCCTTCACTGAAGGAAGGTTTTAAGCACCCAAAGCCAGAGAAAGAGTTCTGCAACAAAGCAGAGGTTCGATAAGTACAAACCATCCTATCTTGTGTATAGAAACACAGACTACAGACCTAAGGTTTCTACTTACCTCTAAATGGCAAAGCTCTCCCTGCTGCATCAAGGGCCCTTTCAGGAGCATCAGTCAGGGGTGCCGTCCACAGCAAACACAGGGAAAGATGAATCCTGGCACAAGAGCTAAGGAGCAGACTGTAACACTTGGGCATTTATTTTAAAATTGTGGATGTTTCTTCTCCCTGCAGCTGAGAGAGAGCAGCATAAACGCTCCATGTGCCAGATGGCAGGAAGGTTTTTCTGTTTTTCTTCATTTCTAAGCAGCCCCAACCTTTTCTCTTTCCCCAGTCTGTCTTCAAACTTCAGATATCCAACATAAAAAACATTACTTAATTTTTACAACATCCCTGCATGTCTGCATATCCAGATTCCTCCTAAGAGACAAGAGATTCATGGAAATAATGCCGAAGGAAGCCACTATTTGGAGACATCATAAGGCTGAGGCTAACAGGACGGTGTTTCACTAGCTCCTCCTTTTGGACACTCTTTCTGCATGGCACAGCCGAGCAGAGCTTAAGTTTGGAATATGTAGTTCAAAAATTTAAATAAATCTTGAAATTTTGAACCCGGTATCTTGCCAGTGTTTGTGCTAGTAAGTCTCAAGTTTGTTTTCTGCACGCAAATGACTGACAGTTCCTGACAAAACAGTGAGATTTTTCCTCCAATTCGCATCACTCTCTGCTGATTTAATAACCCCCGTTGCACCCAGGGACTCCAAAGCCACTGCAGCGCTTTGGAGAGAAGAGCACTTCTGCCCTAGGAACTATGGATGGACATTTTTTTTGTAGAATCTTATGGAAAAGCATCACTTGTGAACTGCTCAATGCTGTACCCAGCTGCTGGATTGTCACCTAAGGCATTTGGTGAACAGGATATTATGGAGATGGGTGGCTCAGTGTGCTGAAGTTGTGCACGCAGATAACAACCAGATGGGCAGTGCTGGAGCCTTATCTTGGGATTTCAGCTGTGGATTCCAGCTCTTCTCCTGTCTCTACGCTTTTGGCTCCAGCGCGACTTTTCTGTACCAGTTCTAACTCCTCTTCACATTCAGAGTCTGCAGAAAACCCAGGAATGCTCAAATGACTCCATCCATGAAGGCTGAAACTTCAAGCAAGCAATTTCCTTTCACTATTTCCATCGCAAAACATGCTGAGAATCAGAGTCTGCCACATTCACTGCTCAGAGATTCAAGTACAGGCAAAACCAAACTCTGTTTTCCTTTGCATTTACCATCTAACTTGAATACTACTCCTTCTGCATTTTTCCATTAATATTTATAGCCATTTTCTCATGCAAAACATCAGCTTGTGCTTCGCTTATGTTTGTGCTTCTCCTCTGCTGCAGACTCTCTCCTGAAACATCCCTGTTGCAGGGGATACAACGCAAATGCAACCCAAAGGCTACTTTACTTGGAATATTATGAGCCTCTGGCATGCTCTTCGGAGGGGGATTGCTCTGTCTGGACTGCCTCTAATGGTACCTTTGCTTTGCAGAAAGCAGAAATAAAAAAAGAAACAGTGCTTAGACCTCAAATCATGCAGGCTTTTGTCATGCTGTAAGAAGGTGCAGATGTTCCCAACCAACAACAGGATTTTTCTGCACTCTAACTGTGGTCTGGAAGTGCTTGAATGTGGTAATTCTCTTTGGGAGCTCTGGAAAGGGGAGCTGGTGCTGGGTTTTCTGCCTTGTGCTCACAGCTGGCTCCTCGCTGCTGCAGAACTGCATTAAAACCTGCTCTTTTATTCCTTCCAAGGATTTCTATTGGAGACGATGCCAGGTAGAACCAAATTATAGATGAAAACGGAGTTCCCCGTGGTGTCCCAGTTCTGTCGGGAGGCAGCATTTCCCGTGTGTCCTGCTTTTCAACGGAGCGCAGGCTGGAAGAACAAACCACAGCAATACGCTCTGCCTGTTGTTTTGTTTCGTTATTGTTAGGGTTCTTTTCTGTTGTTATCGCTGCTTTTTCTGGGCTGCAAGTCAGCACGCGGCATGGTACAGCATTAGGAACTGGGGTGCAAAGCTGGAGCAGAAACCACATCAGAAAGAGAGCTGCTTTCCAGCTCACCTAGCGCAGTTTCATCCTGCCAGAAACAAAGAAAAACTGGGAAAAATATATATATATTTAGGTTTAATTAAGGATTTTCACCATGATGCTAGTGCAGGTGAAGCTGAACAGCAGATTTAGGCCTTTCCTTCCTCATACAAAATAAGGCAAAAGTCAATTGCCACAAACAGTTAATCCCAAGATCACTGCAGAAATCTGGGAATTCTGCTTGTGAATCGTTATTCCATCTCTGATGGAATAATGCAAATGCAACAGCTCATAAGAAAGCAGAGGAGAAGAAACACATCCCATACTTACTGGTAAGGATGTGCTTGCATCAATAAACCTGCATATAAGCATAATATTGCTGCATCCACATCATCCCAGACTTTTATGGGAAGTTAGAAACTTCTGAAGGAAAACCCACAAGTTTCCTAATGAAACATCCACAGTTTCTTGACAATAACAGCACCAGAGGATAAGGATACAAGGATAATACACTGTATGCAATGCATATATACTGTGATTATAGTTGGGTCTAGAGACATGTATTCATTCTGGTCAGGAATGATACCTTAAGTTGGTAGAAAAAGGAATCACAATGCCTATTTTAAATAATTTTTGCAAAGGATGCCAGCAGGAATGCAAAATTTACAGCGCAGAGGGGTCTTTCCCTCTCCGTAGCAGGTTGTTTGGAAAGGAGGGATTTAATCTGCCTTGCAGGAGTCTAATAGTAAGCAAAGGTGTTCCTGCAGGTAATGAAACACAGCAAAAAACAGGTGTTTTTCACCACTGATCATACGGAACGCGGCAGCATCTTCTCCATTCAGGGTTGTTAAACACTTGCCTATACTAGTTATTTTCCTTTCCCTGTAAATTTTGCTGCACAGATTGCGAAATATAATTTCCTGGTTTAGCAAAGCACAGCTTTGGCTGACTTTGTATTAAGGCACACTCTAGATATACTTGTCATTTAAAGACAATTATGCTTCCTGCTGCCAACCAAATAAAAACATCCCTTCAGACAGAGGCCGCTACCTGCCCTTATTTAGAACTGCTTTTCTGAGAATCTCACATATTGAGCTGCTAAATCTCATTCAACAGGGTTTGGGAATGTTTTTCTAGTAGTTTCCTCCTTTTCCTTCCTTTCCCTGCCTGTTAGGCATGATTTTCTAGCCCTCTATTTGAGCAGCTCCTTCCCTTGTGCCTTCATAGCTGGAATTTCCCAGTCGATGTTTACAGGGAGTCATTCACATTTGCACCACGCTGAGCAGGAGCACAAAACACTACCACAAGCCTTGGACAAACTCCTCGGATGGATTCACCGAGAAAACAGACTGCAGGAATTAACACCGACTGCATCCCCTGGGTGCCACGTAAATATAATAAAGGTTTAATAAAGCATCTCATCAAAAAGCACTCGGGTGGTGATTGCTGTTGAGCGTGCAGGATGATGCAGACCATCCCTACTCCAAATTGCTGGCAGGATGCAATCGGCCGCACGGTTCATCTTGTTCATCTTGCCATTTATTCCCTGTTCTTGCAGCGTTCGGAGCTGCAGCCCTTGCAAACACCCATTGCAACCCTGGGCTACGGTACCTGGCACTGGGTCTGCCTCACTACAGCTGATCACAAAAAAAAACCCTTGAGAGGAGCATGTACACACAGAGCTCTGCATGCAGGGAGGTCCAGGATGATTTATGGGTGAACCTTTTTCCTCAAAAGAATAAAAGAAAAATGAGCCTGCAATTCACTCGGTTGCAAAAACTAAGTGTTGGGGTAAGGACTTTTAATTAGTCCTGCTAGTTTATTTCTTGTCAGCTTGATAGAGGCGCCATCATTCCTGGTGGAATGAAGGAGTCATGAAAAAGCAGCAGGAGACGAAGTCCAAAGTGCAGCGCAGTTCTGCAAGGGGACAAACCCAGCACGGCGGGTTGAAAGTCGCTGCTGAGGACGGGTATGAGGCAAGGGACTTGCCATGGACCAACATCCATCGGGCCAAAGGTTGTGGCTACCTCTATTATGAGTTAACAGCAATTAAAGAATTGCTACCAGTGTTGCAAGTCTCTTTGCCCACTTGCACCCACATGGATGCTGTTCTGTGGGCATTTAATGAATGAATCCAAAAGGCACTCTTATCTTAAGGGAAAATTAAGGAATTATTTAAGCACACACTTGGCTTTCCATGGTGTGTACCCCTTAGGTACCCCTTAGGAAAGGGGTAGGATATCTGTGCATGGAGAAGTTCTTCCTGTTTCTTTACACAGACACTCAACCAAACAGAATTTACAAGATCAAGAGTGAATTTGCTGATTACTCCTTGCTGGGACACAGCAAACACACTGTTAGATGCGCAGTCAGCAGCTGGCAAAGGCCCTGCAAATCTTAACACAAAGGAGACTGAAGATAGGAACCCAAATTTAAATTTCTAACTTCCATCACTAAAGACTGAACTAAACACTCGCATGATACATAAAGGAGGTATTTTGGTCAAATACTTAACCTTACTTACCTCTCTGCATGGCAACACAGCAAAAATGTGACTGTGTATCTGGTGAAATTTGAGAGAGAAAAGTGTCAATCAGAGCACATCTACCTCTGTCTTCTGATAGAGTATTCAGAAAAAAAAAAATGATGTGCAAAATAAGATATGTCATATAAGAACAACTTCCCCAAACAGTGGTACAAAGTTGCTTTGGTTTGTGCATCTCTGTGTACTAATCTCATATATATATAGAGAAAAACATCCTATCTTGCTCTTGCATCTCAAGGTCTGTTTCTCTTTGCAATTCAAGATACATCTGATAACTCCTGCACCCCCATCTACATAAGCAGCTTTACTTATTAGAGTTCTGTCACTTTTATGAGCTGCATGTACTTCACAGAGCATTTTAACCTATATGAATTCCTCAGCTATCTGGTTAAAGCCACTAAACTACTTTTACCAACTCCTATTCTACCTATTTTGGCATAATGTGGTTTAATTTCTAATTGCAATATTCTCCCTTTCATTTGATCAAACAATTCATGATATAAGTGAAAAAAACGCACGACTTATCAGCTGTAAGAGAAAATGCCTGAGAAGAAAGACACAGAGGAAGTGTGAACAAAAGGTAAGAGGGAGCTGAACTCTCAGGAACTCTATTTGGCTTTCAAAACGCCGCAGCCTCCCGTCCCCTTTAAACCGGAGAACAAAGGATGCAGGATATCGTTTTGCACCATTCAGGCTGCGCAAGAGCAGATGGTCTTTCCTCCCATGAGCTCCCAGCGCCTCGCATGGCTCATTGTTTGTCACCTCCTCCCTTGCAAAGGCAGCTATTCTCTCCAGCATCTGCACCCACTATTTGCACTGGATTTTCTTCAGGCTCCTTCCTCGGATCTGCCCTTGGGGGCTTCGTTTCCTCCAGCTGGTCCCCCTTGACTTGGGAGGATCTCCTAGTTTCTTCCATAGCAAAGAGCACTTCTTGGCTGCCTGCCCCATATCAAACATACCTTTACCACCCCATCATTAAAAAATATACACACATATTGTATATATATAAATATATATTACGTATGTTATGGGGTGCTGTCTAGGGGACAGATTCTCACCTAATGTCATTCTCTTCTCTTGCTTGGTGCTTCCAAATGCTGTCACTGCACTCCCACAGGAACAGACTAAGCCAAACCCTCTTCAACTTGCCCCACGATATCCTTCCTTTTCCACAGTTTCCATTCCCAGGGAAGGAGATGGTGGTTGGAAGCAGCGTAACCTAATGAAAACTGAAGCTGTAAATAAAGGAAACAGAAACGGTGGTTCTTCAGAGGTCCCATTGGAGCTCATCCCGCCTCCCTGCCCGCTGGAAGCTCACACAGCTCCGTTTCTTTCCCGGGAATTCGTATTGTTTTTGGAAGGTGCCGCTTCCCATGCACGGCGACTCCTGACCTTCCCTGCGTGCCGCTGCCATCCAAAACACACAACAGCTTTAGGGGTCCCCTTTGCAGCGGCAACAATTACAGCACGTTTGCACCACGTGACATTCCGTAAAACCCGGTATTTTGAGAACAAATACCTGGTCTTAGCGTCTAAGAAGCTCAGAGATGTTTCAGACACCAATTTTGCTATTTCACACTGTAAATGTTTTAGCAGTTACAGCCCATACACGTGAACAGCATGTGGTAGCCCAGGATCTGTGTTTTCCAAGCAGCGACAGCAGAATCCTTAATGATGGGATATGAGCTAAGGAAAAACATATTCCTTCCCACTGAGATGCAAGAAATTGGAAGACAAAGAGATAAAGAGCCTTGACAATAGTCCTGCAAGCGGAGAGTGGGAAGGTTTCAAAGGAACGGCATTCCTCCAAGCTTGCTGCTGTGTCTGAACAGATTGCTGGGATTATTTTTTGGCCTGTTGATTATTCCCAAGCAAACATTCCAGCTAACACAGAAATTGAAGCTTTTAATTGTATATTTACTGGTCAGAAATGCCCCACGACACAGCATTGCCTTCCAAGCACCCTGGTCCAAGCGAACGCTGAAAATGAAGCCTCTGTATTTAAAACATGTATTTGAGTGTGAACCTGGTTGCAAATGTGATCAGATTTTTCAGTAGTATCCTGCAGCCACAGCATGTTTATCAAATTTCCGTGCAGCAAATTCATTTCTTAGCATAGAAATGAGCGGGAATAAACAGACCATAAGCATGTATGACCCTTTGAATGACTATATACAGATTGCAAACACAGCAGGAAAAAGTTACTGACAGGTTAGAAATCACATTCTTCATTCAGCTCTATAGTTTGATCATAAAACTAACTTTTCATCCCTTGGAGCTGCTCTATTTTCAGGCAGCTCGCAGGATACGCTTTAATTAAGTGGTTGCTCAAAACTTTTATGGGTTCTTGAACTAGCAAATGGAGAGCAGAACCAGAAGTGACTCCACTATAAGCACTACAGGAGGGAACATTAAGGGATCACGAGCAAAGCAACCAGAAGCAGCAGATCCTCAGGTGCTTTATCACTGTGACACAGGATTACCCTATCCTACGCTCTGACGTGTGCACTGCATGCAGACAAACCGGTACGTTGCCTTATAGAAAGTCACTGCAAAGGTATGTACACAGACATGACGCTGCTTATTGACACAACAAAGGGATTAAAGTCATGCTCCTGCTGAATTTAATTATATGAATATATAGGCTTGCCTAATAAACCCAGCTATTCTTGCCATTGCTTTGGGTTTTTGGATACGTAACAATGCAAAAAAGGATTTTTCTGTTTTGTTTCAATGTCTGTTCTGATGAACTAACTGCTGCACAGCTTAAAGTGTTTTATCATAAACAAAACCACAACCAGTAACTTAAGCTGTGTTTAAAAATTACTTTAAAAATGCTTGCAAGACAAATGGCCTTTTCCACACCGTAGAAATGCTTTTGACCAGAGAGATGGTTAGAAAAACAGAGACCTGAACCTGTTACTGAAGAGGAGCAGGCTGAATCCTAGCTAGTGAAATAAGAAATTTTGATCACATTATCCACAGAACTTAGAATTTCAAAATGAAAACGATGCATCAACAGGAAGCTAAAAGCAGGGGCCTTCAGACAGAGTTCACATAAAGGCTGGGCACCACGTTCACCAGAGCAATCCTGCCGTCAATGCTGCTTTGTTTAACACCAGAGGTAATAAAAAATCTTTTGGTGGCACTTAATTCCAAGCTGACACATCAACCTATTCACAGCGTCGTGGGCTCCGTGCCATTTCTATAGACGCCCCCAGGAGTTTGTCTATTGAGAGCGGTCCAGGTCACACTCCGACATCATCAGTCGTGTTTTGGCCAGGGATGGATTTACTGCAGGCACCACGGATAGGCGGCTGCTCCCTGTAATCACCCCGAGCACATCAGGAGGTTTGGGCTGCCGTTCTGCAGCCCAAACCTCAGCATCCGACCGTCTCCGTCCCACCTTCTCCTGCCACGACTTGTCCACGGGGTGAACTTTGTGCAGAGTCAAGCCCCATGCATGTGAATTACCGCATGGCGCATGACGCACGGACAAGTCTTTGCAGGTTGCGGCTCAGACTAGACTAAGCCTGGAGAAAATTTTACTCAGCATTGGCAGCAAACTGCACCAGAGCGCCCTAATTTTGGTGCAGATTGCACTGCGGGAATACTCAAAGTTGCCCTGCGTGCCTATGGGGTAGAGGGAACAGAAATGACGTAAAACAAGCAAAAAAAAAAATCAGAAATGCACAAAATGCAACAATCACCCCCCAAAAAAACAATTAAAATGTAGATTTTCCTTGGTGGATTTCAGCATTTCACCACACAATTCCGGGTTCTGCTGTGCTGCCGCAGCCCCTGCGTGCAATGGAGACGTCCTGGAATGCAGGACTTTGTCCGGCAGCCAGCGAGGGGGCAAGCAGAAGGCTTTGTAGCACTGCAAAGAAAAAGGACTCCACCCTCTATAGGAAAAAAAAATGCATTAAAACAACTGGGTTCTTGTTCTCGCTTGATGGATGTTCTCCGAATGGCCATCCAAAAAAATTCTGCATGAATATCAAAGGAGCAGCACTCGTTTTGCCCTTACAAGCAAGCAGGCCTCCCAACCGCTCATTAGAGAGATTATGAGTCAAATTAAGCACCGATAGCTCCACTACGTATCCTCGTACCGGCAAGGTCTGCAGGACGCACTCGGCTTGCAATTCCAGTACTTGAAGGCTACCCATGCTGCTGCTAATTTAGCTTATAGCTACTGAATTGTAATGCTGTCATTTGTAATGGGTTAGCTAAGGGTTTGTCAGCATTTCCATCGTAAACCTTTCATTTCGGGGATTTATTGCTTGCCTATAAAGATCTGCTCTGGTTGCAAGTTTGGCCTGAAAGATCACATGCGGCAGCGTATTCCTCTCACCCCAAACAATCCCTTTCAACATTAGAGAGTTATACAAACACATCGCTAATTGAGGGGTGCAGCCTGCCTTATGTTTTGGCCCTTACAGCTAAAACTGGCAAAACCCTGATGAACGGGAGCCCAATATGAGCTCAGCCATCGGGGCACGCCGGGAAGCAGAACAGTGTGAGGTTGCGGTATAAAAATCTGCCACAAAACACGTTTCCCAGCACTGGTAGCACTGCTCATAATTACAGACGTGTTCTCTCAGCAGAACCTTTCTACATGTTTTTTTACACCTTTGGCATCAGTGTTTTGCAGGGGTGTAAACAGGCGTTTCTGCCAGTAATATAGCATTTTTTTAAAAGGCCTGTTTCTTCACACCCCTTATTATTTTCAGTTTTTCCAGTGTACCTGTAACAAAACATAAAGTGTTGCTGGAGGAAGGCCCGTCTGGTGTTTTCTAACCATTTTTTAAAGCTGTTTGCAAGCACAGAGGCAGATGCGCTGCCCATCCGACGCACTCCAGTGTTCCGGTGATGTCCCGATCGCTGCCTGTCCCTGCGGGTGCCACCGCTCCCCATTGTCCTGGGAGCACCTCCTGCTCGCTCGAATTAAAGAGAAAAAAGATTGGAAAATTGTTAATATTATGTAACATGCCTGGGAGCCACAGAATGCCATTGTGCTGGGCATAACTGTGTAATGCACTTGACTTTGTATAAAGACAAAGTAGAGGCTATTTTCCAAGGATGCTCTAAGAAAAATATATAAAGCTTTATATATATATATATATAAATCTAAGAGAGAAAACGGAGCCTCCGTGTTGTGCTTTCCCCAGGCTGCCCTTGTGCTCGCAGCTGGACCGCAGCACAGGGGACATCAGGGCACTGTCCCCAAGTGAGGGGCTGCGCGAGGGTCCGACCTGGCGGCCTTCAGCCCCAGAAGGGTCCCGGCTGGTGGTGCTGCCCTCCCTGCAGCCACTGCCCAAAGTGTGGTGTGTTCGGGGGGAAAGGGAGTTATGTTTCAAAGTGTTCCAGGAGGGGGGAAAAGGAAATGGAAAAAAAAAAAGGAGAGAAAAGAAAAAGAAAAAAGGAGGAGGAAAAAAAGGAAAAAAAGAAGAAAAAAGGAAAAGAAAAACAGAGGAGGAAAAAGAAAAAAGGAGGAGGAAAAAAAGAGAAAAAGGAGGAGGAAAAAAAGAGAAAAAGGAGGAGGAAAAAAAGAGAAAAAGGAGGAGGAAAAAAAGAGAAAAAGGA
>JAWLRI010000424.1:4391226-4452053 GCA_034781795.1 Crypturellus tataupa
GCCGCGCGGCGGGCGTCGGGCGCGCGCGTGCGCAGAGCGCGCGCCCCCGCTCCAAGTTTGGAGCCTGGAGCTGGCAGCCCTGGCCCATCATGTAGGTGCAGCGGAGCCTTCCCTGCCGCTGCGAGCAGGGGGGGAAAGCAGAGCCCCCCCCGGCCCCGCAGGCCGCCCTGCAGCGCGTGCAATTGCCCGGCGCCCCCCCGCTGCACGGGGAGCCGCGGGCAGCGCCGTGCACGAAGATTTGAGCGCGGTGCAGTTTGCATCTTTGTTGCAAAACTAGCTGCGAGAGAGAGAGAGAGAGAGGGAGAGGGAGGCAAAGTCTTTTGTGCCTCCCCTCCCCCGCCAAAGCAAAGGGGAAAATGTCTCAGGCGAGAGGTAAGGCTCCTGCTTCTGTTCCTTGCAAATATGCAAAAAGCCGTGCATGCATTTGCAAGTGCATGCGTGCATTTCGTCGGGATGCAATTGCATTTTGAAGTTTGAGGCTTTCAATGGCTCTCAGTTGCATTTCCTGTTTAGTATGCGCCTTTTTTTGCAGACACACACACGCTCACACAGTTCCTGTAAGGCAGGGCTTGCCGTTCAGCTGTGCATTGACGTTATTTGAATTCTTCTGCGGGGATTACTGAGCCCTTTTTGCCTTTTGCACAGTCAGGACAGATAAAGGGTGCAGAAGAGCAGATGCATTCGCTGCCGTGCATATGCATGCAAAATGGGCACAGTGCAATGCGAATTGCAGATTATTTTGCAGTTGCAATATTAAGCGAAACTTTTAAAGAAGTCCGGGGAGGAGATGAAAGGTGAAACTTGAGCGGAGTTACCGGGAATTAAATATATACCTATGTTTCCATGGGAAAGTATTGTTCTTGTGCCAGGACTGAGATCATTTTCCACCGATTTCTCCTCCTTAATATTTGGTAACTTTTGGTCAGAGGCAGCACTGTGGTTTGTAACACCAGCTCGCGAAGAGCATGCAGCAGCAGGCGGCTTTATTTAGCAGTTCGGAGCAGGGGCTCGGAGCTCCGGATGGAGCAGGAGGGGGGTATTTGGGCAGAGGACAACAGTGATTTTTACCAGCACTTTGGGGAAGGCTGGGACTTGCTTTTTAAGTTCTATGATTACTCGGGAGTCGCTTTGCTTTGTGTCCTGCAAAGAGGGGGAAGCTGGGGGGTTTAATATTGCAAAAATAATGCTGCAGGAATGTAATAGTGCATGCAAGAGCAGGCTGCAAGTTTAAAGGGGGAGCTGCTGTGGCCATTCATTGTGGCCACAGATGCACATATGCCAGTGCACAGCAATGCAAATGCAGCTTTCTGCACTTCTTTAACTATCTGGATTTCATATTGCAATTGCATATTTCTACATTTTGCAGGATGTTGGAAACGGGGTTGAGAGCCATTGCATGGCCCAGGTGGGAGGGCAATGTCCCTGCAGAACTTTCCTAACAGACATGCATGAAGTTGGTGGCCTTGCGCTATATGGCTTCCCAGGGGCACTTAGGAAGGAGGTGCTCTGGCCACGGAGTTTTCCTTTGCAAGAAAAATGTAAAGTTGTTGTATAATTTATTCCTAATTTGGGTTTGCTGCAGTCATCTTTTCCAGCCAAGTAGCGAATTGTAAAAGTTTCCAGGAGAAAGAGCCAAGGAAGTTTGATAATGCAAAATTGAACAAAAAAAATGATACCCACAGCACATTCGCTTGGGGCTGCTCTGCATGCAGGAGGAGCGGAGGGATGGGCTGTGCTGGGGAAGGTGCTGCTCCCAAAAAGCTCCAAGGTGGGAGATCCTGGTCAAGGAAAACCCTATACTGGAGTTAATGGGAAGGGGGAGCAGCTCCCAGCTCCCCCTCTGCACCAGGAAAAATGGGGAAATGCAAGTAGCCAACCCACAAAACGGGATCTCCATGAATGGCATCATTCTTGAATCAGCTTTCCGTCCATCGCGTGCTCTGCAATTCGAGTGCCTGAAGTAGGAATTCCTCGCATAGATGACTTCAAGTTCAGCTGTTCGGGCTGAGGGTTTTCTTGGGAAGGGGTTGCAGTGCCAGGGTCTGCACCAAAGGTCTCATTTTTTAGCAGGAATTAAGCAAGGCCTGGCCTGCTTTCTGGCATCAGCTGCATGTGCTGCACAGGAGGTCACTCTGGTTTCTAAAATACTAAACATTTCCCTGCTGAGCTCTGTAGCCTTTGCATTTTGGATTATTGCTGAAGTTGTGAGGTTGGCAGATTTTTCTCTTTTTAAATGCTCCTTGTCATGGGGACAGCAGCAAGAGATGGTCATTCTGATGTGACTTATTGCATGCAATGCACCTCACCCTGGTTGAGGGGCAAGACGGACCCTGTGATTGCTACGGAGGAGCTACCTCCAACACAACCGTAGAATTTACCTCCAAAGTGAAAACTACCTGGGGTTGGGAAGCAGTTTCCCTGCTTCCTTCCACAGCAGGACAGATGTTCACAGCATCTGGATGTCCGTCCCCAGCCGCATTATCTGGGCTCTGCAGAGGGACCTCAACACTGTGGTCCACACCAGGGCATCACCAGGATGAGCATCTGCATTTTGGTGAATGGGCATTTCCACTTCCAGCCCCCTTTTCGGTTGCAAAAGGGTGTTCGGATGGATGGAGCAATGCATGGAAAATACAGTTCCCCCAAGCACAGGATATGCAATTTGTTCCTTACCTTTGGAGCTGAGTTCACGCTGAACAAGTGTGACTTGGTTTTGAGGGTAATTGAGGAGAAATTGAATTGTTGCCCAAACATGGAACATTTGGCATGGAACTAATAGGATATTTTTCTGGAAGAAAAAAAAATGCAGAAGTGCATATTAATTACAAGCTAAATGCAGTTTGAAGCCATAAAGCTGAACTCTCGTGACAACAGATACATTCAAGAATCTTCCAAATTCATCGTAATGGATGAATTATTCACTTAGCCCACATCAGAAAAACCTGAAAATATGCAAATTTCTCCATGGAAATAGCAAAAACGAAGGGGAGAAGTTCCCATTAGAGCACTAATTCAGAAGTAGCTCATTGAAATGAACTATTACATTTAACTACAAAGTATTGCTGCTCATTGATCTCATTCCTAACTTTTTTACTTGGCTGTTTTAAATATGATTTTCTTCTCAGGCTCAAAAAGGATAGTGAAATTATGAGAAACATCCCACGTGATTCAGGCTGAGCGTGCACCCTATGGACTTTGACCAAAGGCACTGCACCTATTCTAAATACTACTTTTTAAAGTACTATTTTTCCCAACTAAAAGTGTCCGTGGAGCAGATATAAAAATCTAAAGAGTAGCTTATATAAAATAAAAGGCATCCTTGGGTAGATGGCAGGTTTTCACTCGTATGAAATTAGCCTTTCAGCATTGTGGAGATGCCGGTGGGTTATGCAAGGAGCAGGTTGCTCAGCAGCTCCGCAAGCTCCTCACCATTAACAGCCTCCCTTACACTGCCCCTTGGCAGGACAAGGGAGTTTGCAGGATTGAAGAGTGAATTAAGACCTGCTACCGTTGGCAAGGTGCCATCTGCAAGGCCTGCACAGTAGGAACCACCCCTGCAATCCGTTTTAATTTATTTTTAAACAGAATTTACGCATGGGGACAGCAGTTCCCTGGTGCTCGCCAGGCTGCTCCCAGCCATGGGGACACACTTGCAAGCACTTAAAAACTGTAAAAAATAAAATTGTAGCAATAAAAGTGTTAAATTACAGAGGAAAGGGAGTAAAGACCTGTTTTCTCATGTCTGCTGCAAGGAGCATGGCTCTCCCCTCCTCAGTGCTGCTCAGTCACTGTTTTAGTCACCAAAACCTCTGAATTTCCTCTGGGGCAACAAGTCCCCCCATGACAGACCTGCTGTTCAGGTGAAATGAATGATACACGAGTAAAACCACAGGAGCAATTGAGAGATGAGACTTCTTGCAGGAGTGTTGGCATTAATGGGGCACATTTACCTTCCAGGTCACACAGACTCCTTTCCCAGTTGTGTGCACTGTAGCTACAAATAACCAAAAATAGTTTTTCTCCCCCAATGTGTGCTTTCAATGTCAATTTTTAGCTCTTGCTGAAAAGTGCCATCAGAAAATACATTTTAAACCAGCTCCTGTAAAACAAGTTCCTGTCCTTTGAGGTTTTAGAACAATATGGTGACACTAGAAGGAAATTATAAAATAGTGGCCTTTTCCATAGCACAGGAGCAGCAATCACATCCACGGAGGTTGGAAGGGGCCTCTGGAGATGGTCCAGTCCAACCCGAGCAGGATGAGCCACCTTGCAGGTCTCTGGGGAGATGCTTTGAGGACCACAATGTCATTACCCAGTTCATAGCTGTTTCCCATCCCTGCCTGCTCCCTGCAGACCTGCATTCCTGCACATGGTCTGTGCAAACCCTCCTGCCCCACCACAGCACCCAGACCCCCCAGAAAGCTCCTCATCTCCCAGGAAATCCCATGCAATTCCATAAAATTACCATGGACATGGTGCAGCACACCACAACATTGGTGCATACAGCTAGTAGGAAAAAAATAAATTCTAAACTACAGCAAGGGCAATGGGCTAGAAAATGCACACAGATATCAGTGCAGGCAGTGTGCATCCCATTTTGGGGATGATTGGTGCATTGGAAGAGTTTGGGAATGCCTCCATGCAGCTCCTGGGCTCACGGAAGCAGCATCATTATGTAACACATGGAGTCAATCATAGGCGGTCAGATAAACTGTGGGACTGTTCTTTTAATTTCAGGCATGGCCAGAGCTATAATTAAAAAAATGTTTCATTACCTGTGGAGTTACTTAGCTCCCTTCCTTAGGGCCTGCCTGGGAATAGTTTAAGAGATTAGCATTATCAGCTGGAGCAATGTTAGCACTAAAGCAGATCGAGGACCCTGGACTCGTGCCACATTAGATATTATGTTCTGTGGTGAGGGCCAGTGAAGGCTGCTCAGCAAAATGTCCATGTTTACTCAGTGTGCAAAAGAGAAATTTTGGCTTTGTCTCCCAAATCCGCTTTATTTTTCATGTCAACAAGTGCAAATGGAGAAAAGCCTTTTGCATGGTAATCCTGGCTCAGTAGAAAACAGTTGGGAAGAGGAAAGCCCAAAACTCTTGCTCCTAGTTATTTTCTTTTGCCTCAAAGCCAAAGTTGAAACTCTCCTTCCTTTTAAGCCAGGAACTCCAAACCCTGCGTTGACATTTCAGAGTTCATCCCGTCATTGGAGCCTCTGGGGAGCTGCTGCGTTTCTGAGTCAGCTCTGCTTTGGATGCAGGTGTTGCAAGCAGATGCTCCACATCCTTGAGCAGAGCTCCGGGAAGCCACCACGTGTCCCCATCTTGCAGTGCCAGCCCTGCTCCAGCTCAGCATCGCTCCAGGGTGGCACCTGACACCAAGGAGGATCCCAAATCCCTATGAATGTGGGGAGAGGAGCCTCGGATGGGCTGTTAGATGGGAGCTGCTCAGGCTCCCGTTGCTGGAGGTGGCCGTGGACATCCCTTATGGGGCTGCAAGAACAGAGACAGGCTAAGGTCTTTCCAGCTCAGTTTCATATTTATAAGGAAGATTTCAGAGAAGAACATTTTTTTCCCCTGTCAGAGCAGGAACTTGACTGACCCGAGCTGATCTAGTTTCTTGCTGTTGCTGTTTTTTAGCCTACTTAGCTTGCAATTTTATAGTCTCAGCTAGATCTCTCCCAGCTACTCTGCACTGATCAAAAAATCATTACAAGAAGCTGCATCCTGAGGTGTATCCCCTGTCCCTGCACTCACGTGGGACTGGGGGAAAATGAAACGGTAGAAGCTGCAGAGTAGGTGCAAAGGATGAAGCAGCAGCAGCAGAAAGTGAGTGCAGGAATCAACACCTCTGAGTGCCATAAGAGGCCATTTGTGAGGGTTGCATAAGCACAGGCTCCATCAAGGAGGATCTTCTAAAGAAAAATACACAATGAAATCCCATGAAACAACATCTATCAGCACCACATGGCCCTAGGGCATCATGTGCCTGCTCTACTATGGCAGACCCAAGCTACAACTTTTTGCCCTTACTTACATAGTTAACAGGTCTGCTGAAGTTCCCTATTCAGTTATTTACTGGTTTGACACCCAAGCAACAAGTTGCATTATAAAAATACAGCCTTGCTCCACGTTGCCCTTTCACATGTTGATTGCTTCTCAGCAGTCCAGGGTCAAAAGAAAGCAACTTCAAGTCCCATCTTTAATGGCTCTGAAGTGGTAGAGCAACCACCTGGAACGAGCCACCCTCAATAACCTCAACACAGGTCACAGAGGAGAAAGGAGGGAGTATTTTCCTTAAAGAACAGTCCGGAATTGATTACTAACTTAGGATGCAAGGGAACAAATCCCAGGACGCTTTCTCCTTAATTCTCAGCATACCGCTCCTCATTTGCTAATGAGTAATATGCTCCAGAAGCCCATAACAGCCTGCTGGACCTGCGTGCTCACATTATGAGCAGCTAGAGCCCTCCAGAAAGGGGATGCAGGCACCAAGGTCCTTTCAGCATCAGCTGTTTGCAGGGGTTTGTGCAGCACCTAGCCCTGCCCTTGGCACAAGAGGCTCCATCAGCCTGGGACACCTCTCCAGTGCTGCCAGCTGGAGCCGAGGGACAGTTCACAGCCTTAATTTAAACAGAATTCATTTTTCCTACTGCTACTTTAACTGCCTGCAATTAGGGTCTCCAGTGCTGCGAAAATACCAATAAAGCCAAGTTTGGCTTCATAAGGCCCGAATGTTTTTCTTTGGAGCAGCTGATGCAGCTGTTTAGAAAGGGAAGCATTAGAATCATCATAAAATTTATGCATGCTACTGCCCAAGGTTTAAAAGCACAGGAATGTTTGGCATTAATGGCAGTTTTATTTGGGAAGCTGGAACACCTGTAGGGTCCAAGAGCAGCTGCCCCCTTTTGAGGCAGGGACTTGATGTGCCAAAAACACTAAAAACCCTTTAGGCAGAGCTATATCTTGAGCAGATGAGTTAGAGCACTGAGCCCCAGAACTCACCAGGAGCAATGAGCTGCAGCCCAGTGCTGCATTTGGGGGTTCCCAAAGAGGGACACAACTCCCAGCACTGCTGGTGATGTGCGAGCAGAGATCTGCGCTGCCTTCCAAACCCTGTGCAGAATTTGAGGCAGAAACAGGACACAAACCGCAATAATTTTCATTGCAAAGTTGAACCTCACTGAGGTTCAGGAGGGGAAGATGTGACCCTAACTTGCAGCGCCCTCGTGCAGGTTGTTTCTCTTCGAGATGCTGATGCTCATTCCCAAGCAGACCTTAGTAGTTAACCGTACTAATTAAGTGCTTTCAGAAACCACAAGATTGACCTTCCCTGCATGCCTACAGATTTCCCTCACATTTAACAAACACAAGGTTGACAGCAACCTATTAAGGGAGAAGAAAGGCAATGCTCTAGATACTGTTGCTTTTTTTCAACCTATTTGGAAGTATTTTTAAGTTTTTTACCTATAAGAAACCGAAACCATAATCCCCTAATAACTTCCACCACAAGACATGAACTTGGAGACAAGGATTGGATTAAGCAGAGCCGGATCAGATAGTTAACACACCTAAAACCAAAGTTTACTCAGATATCTCTGCAAGAAGCCACAATAGCCATTATACATCCAGGTACTTAGGCAACCCATCCTGTGTGGTGTAGGGTTGTCCTCCACCAAACACCCTCTGGCGAAAAGGCAATTAGAATCAACTCTGATTTCCTTACCTTTCCCAAGGACACCAGTAAAAATGGTTATTACTATTAGAGCTTGGAACATCCCTACTGAGGGCTTGAATTACTGCCAGGGCATCGGTTGTTCAAATTAGCTAAAAGAGCAGATCTGGGCATTGCTGTGATGGAGCAGTGCACAGATAAAGCAGTGTCCGAACAGAAGGGACAGCCTGGAATTGTCCCTGGCAGCCAGGGGGTGACACAGACACAGCAGTCGGGTCATTAGCAGCAAATTGTTTTCTGAAGATAAGACAGGCTGAGTTCATAGCAGGCTCTTTTTGGCAGAGCTGGACTTTTGGGCCTGCATCTCCCCAGCAAGGTGCAGGGAAATCCCAGGCCTCTGCCCTTGCACACCATCTGAGAGCAGCAAAAGAGCAATATTTTTAAAATTTTCCATGTGACATGACTGAAGTTTCATTCATGGCATTGGACAGATGCCTGTATAGCTAAGCACATGATTTTTTGTTTTATTTTTTTTCCTCCCTTCCAAAATATTTGATACTTCCCCTGCAAGAAATGAGAAGCTTCATGCCTGATAAGAGGCTGGAACAGCTTCCTGCAGCAGGAAAACAGCCTCCCGCGCACCCAAAACCAACACTCCACAGCGTTCAAATGCACTTACTTTGCCTTGGTGCTTCAGGACCCATCCTGCAGGAGCATCTCCCAAGGCAGCACCCAAGCAGAGGGACTCCAGCCCCCAGGGACCTTCCTTTTAAAGGCCCTGCTGCATCTGCGCTGCAAGGAGCAATGCAGGAGAGGGAATCAGAGCTGATTCGGAGCAGCTGCAGCCAATCAGGCTCTCATTGGGAAGGCCTCGGACTTGATTTTTTTAAGTTTCTCCTTAAAAATAAGATGAATGTGATTTATGCGTTTATTTATTCATTTTTGCATATTCTGATCTTGAAAACACTTAGGCGTGTGCTGAACTGAGGGCATGCGGCTGGAGTCAGGGGGACTGAATGTGCCTGCAGTTGAGCACACGCATAAGAATTTACAAGGTTGGGGATATATTTTGTCCTGGTTGCTAAGTAGGATGGACATTATGGGTCTGCGTAGATGATTTATGCAATTCTGCTTTCTCTTGGCTTCCTTCTTTTTCCCCTCCATTTCTGCTTATCTGGTCCTGCAACCTAGTAAAAAAATGCCATATTTGAGAGCATGTGTGTTTATAACTGGAACTGCAGCCCTGAACCTTGCCCAGGGACCTCTATAGAGGCTTTGATAGAAAGGCTTATAAAGGGATTTTTGTATTTCCAGCTCCTGATTTAGAAGGCTGGGTGGAGGGATGTAACCTCTTTAACGGGATGCGATTCACATGGACGGATGTGGGCAGAGCAAAACCTGCTTGGTTGCTTCAAGGTGCTTTTTTTGGGACAAAAAAGGGAGGATCCGTGATGTCCCCCATGGTGGTACCGTGCTGCAAGGCTGTGCTTCGGCCGTGCCCAGAATTGCAGCAAAACCTTCAAGCCCTGTTGGCTTCATTCTCTTTGTGGAGGCTGGAGATGGAGTTTGCTGCAATGCCCATGCACAGCGGGAGCTGGTTCCTGCTCAACCCGGCTCTAGCGATTTTGCTGCAAATAAAAAAAAAAAAAATCAGCAAATAACCTAATCGTGCAACCAGGAGGAGGTGGGGATTTTTAAATGCATCTGAGTGTTGTTTGCAACACAGAAGAGGTCCTAGAATTATCCCCAATATAACACTTCTGCTTGAAGCAAACAATTGCCAGCTGCCGAAGCGAACAGCAAATGCATCATGTTTTCCCAGGAGGAGCAGGACGATGGTGGCAGGTTCAACTGTGCGACTTAACATTGTGCTTCTAGGGATGAGGAAACTTGGGGTGAAGACACTTGCTACAGAAAGTAGCACATTGGGGCACATTTCTGTATTTCCGTGAATATCTTCATTTGGGAGTGAAAGTTATTGACACTCTAATTACAATACCCAAAACAAAATCAAGTGGCCAGTTGCCCCTCTGTGGTGTTTGCAACATCAAGTGCTCTTTTTTTTCCCTCTAAAGTGGCTTTATTCATGAAGGGTTTCTATGCAGTGCATCAACAGTAAAAGATGCCTCGATAACAGCATCTGCCCAGGATTTACAATATGCTGAAGAAGTTAAATCTGATTTTGGTAAAATGAGACTCCTGGGGCTGCCTGGAGTACATGGTGAACAGACCTAAAACTGTAGATTGGGTTACCCTGTGATTCCATATATTGTTATATCCCAAAAAGGAGGGATGCCTCGTTAGTGGACAGAGAGATCTCGGTAAGAAGATTCAAGTGCATTAGTGCATCGGGACACATGGTTCAGAACTCAAGATACCAAAGGCAATCTGTTTTCCTTGGTGGGGAAGGAAGATCTGCTGCAGGTCCTCATCCAGATGGTGGTGCAAGGTTTAAAAACATATTGCGATGAAGAGCCCTCTGCATTGAACACATTTGGAGGCTCAAAACCAAAATTGAAACTTGACTGAAACCAGGAGCGAAATGCACCCGTGGGCTGCGTTCGCGGTATTTTGAGGTACAGTCTTGGTGGATGAGAGGAAACGAAAGAAGCAAATGGAATAAGGAGAATAATTAAAAGCTGATGGGTGAACTTGGAGCATCCTTTCTCCCATGGTCAGTGTGAGAGCATCAGCCGGGGCACGGAGGGACAGTGCAGGACACAGGGAGCTTGGTTAGGAGCTGGTTGAGGGTTTCCAGGAGCCAAAAGGCCAATAGTTGCAAGGGGTGAGTGCCTTCCTCTGCCGTTATTAATTTATTTCATGCAAGGAGCAGAAAGCCCAGGTTGCTCTTGCAATCTGCCCGGGGAGGCTCTGCTGCAAGAGGGGACAGTGCAGGGTAGAAGGTGGAAGTGCCACCAAGCCCAGCCTTCAAGCGAGGTACGTTAGCACTCGTCTCTTGACTTATTTATCACTTGTAGACTTCAGATAACCCATCCAGCGTGTCTTTGCATGGCTCCATCCATGGAAGTTTGCAAAGAGCTTTCCCTTTCCATCATGCAAAGCCCTGCACCTATTGCCTAGAGGAGGAGGAGGTGATGAGCTCCGTGATGTCCCCTGTGGGTCGCATCCTCCTCTGTGACATCTGGGTGACAAAAAAGAAACACAAATGGAAGAAGCAGCAGGGAAAACAGCCACGGCCTCCACATCCTGCGGCACAAAAGCCCTGTTGTTCCCAGGGCAAATTCCAAGGGCCTTTCTGCAGATCCCATTCCAGCAAACTCCCACTGGATGCAGGTGACCAAGGTTTGGAAAACAAAGCAGCAGCTAAACCGAAAATCCCCCAGAAAAATCCCCCTGAGGGCTGGGAAGCTCCTGACAAACAGCATTCCCGGCCTGGAATTCCTCTGGATTTCCTCATTTAAGATACGCAGAAAAAAAAAAACTGTGGCGGGACAGGAAGACAGTGAAGCCAGTGGACCTTGGCAGAAGGAAAACACGGAGCTGATTTATGGTTTTCTGGTGACTCGAGGGAGTGACTCCCCCTGCTGCTCATATCACTCGGTTTTATTGGTGTTATTTCTGGTGATAACTGGGGTGGTGGGAGAGGTCACGGGGCTTGTGGACAGGCTGCGGCTCCGTGGGATCTCCCCCCGCCAACGTAGCCTTCCCAAAACATTCCTGCTGGGCAAAGCTGCACCGGGCGCCTGGCCGGGTCTTGGCGCCCTTTACCCAAACGTGGTTGGTTTGGGACCGTTCTGTGGGTCCTCCTGCAGCTTAGGAGTCACGGAATATCTCCACACCTGGAGCGAGTTGGCAGATGATTGTGGATTCCTGCTTCCTACCAGCCCGGGAGGTGTCCGTGCTGAGGATGAGGATGGTGAGATCCGGAGAGGATGCTGCAGCCGGGCATCAGGTTGGCACACGGTGAGGCACCTGCGCCGTGTTGGAACCCGCTGCATCCCAAGCTGCATCCCGAGCATCTTCTGTGCGAGGTGACAGGGCCACATGTGCACGGAGGTGCCGGTTGTAGCTCTGGGTGAGCAGTCCTGCCCTCTCCTCCAGGCTCTTGAGGGTCCTTGGGGCACCTGCAGGAGCAGTTCAGCCAAACTACAAGAGGAGTTTCATATTAAAGTCTCTTGTGCCCTATCCTGAAAGCCCTGGTCCATAAAGCAGCTCAATGAGGTTGCAGCAACATCCATGGGGCACAGAAGGTCGTCCTGAGCCGTCCTACTGTGTGCCCGGCCAGGAGGTCGTGTCATCCTGCTCATCAGATGGTCAGCCTGCATTTACAGCTGGCGTTAGGGGTTCCTGCCTCATAAAAACCTGCTGGAAGGTTGTTCCAGCATGTGGTTTCTGCAGGCAGTGCCTGGCTTCCAGCAAGCTCTAATGGACCAGGAGGGGAAAACGCTGCTCAGCTGCTTACCCGCACCTCCTGCCAGCCCTGCCGTCCTGGGCACAGCATCTCCCATCTCATCTCCATCAAAGCGTCTCTTCCGTTTCATGCTCACAGGGTCCTAACCCGTTTCACATTCGGATGTGCTGTTATCAGAGCGACAGACTCCCGTAACCAAAACGTGCAGCTAGATAAGAAGAAGCTGCATCCCTGCACCTTCCTTCTGTGCTGCTGTGGCGGTCGCTGCGCGCAAAGGGAGCAGAAGGAAAGGGAAACCAGCCCAAAGCAGGAAATTCGCTTCAAAGCAGAATTACTGGAATGCAGAGCTTGCTGCAAGGCCGGCATGGGGGTGTTTGCACGCTTTGGGGGCAGCAAGCTCCACCAGCTGCAAACACAGCTCTCCCCTGCAGCGGGGACCAGCCCTGAGACACAAATAACCCGGGTGTGAGCGTTGCACAAGCTTCCCCGCACGGTTTGCTCCGTGCACCTCCGCTGCTCCTTGCAAAACGCCGGCTATTTTGGGTCGGGACCTCTGCCGCGCCGGGTTTATTACAGGTTGCAGGACTGAGTCACCGCGCGCTCCGGTGCCGCGGCCGCAGCAGCCGGTGGCTGTTTGAGCAGGGAATTTGGGATCTCTCGTGCACGGTGGGAGCTGCCTGTGTGTCCGGGCGAGCTCTGTGCCGACCAGGAGTGTTAGGAATTCGCATGGAAGCGGCGCTGGTGCTGTGGCTGCTGTCCGACCGGCTCCGCCAGCAGCGCGCGGTTCCGGGCGTTGATTTTCCAGATGTGGGCAGCGGGATTTTCCCTCCCCTTGTCCTCCCTGCCCTGGCTGCTTTGCAAGGAGATGTAGCAGCCTGCAGGACTGGCTCCGCTCACCTGCCCCTTGACTCCCCGGCCGGGTTGTATTGGATTTGGGGATGTGTCGGCTGCATTGGAGGCACTGGCGCATTTGCCACTTCCCAGCTCCCCAGACGGAGCAACGTGCACGGGAGGAGCACCAGGAAAAGTGACTTGAGCGATTCCAGGTTTGGAATTTAATGAGATTTTGTTATTTTGTTGAGAATCGCAGAGTGCCAGCAGTTCGTAGGACCTGCAGGCTGCCCCGCGCGTGTCTCCGATACAGCACTCCCTCCCCGAGCAGCGGAGTTGTTAAGGAAACACATTTCCAGTTTGCTGTTTCCAAGGAGTTACTGCAAACAGCGGCGAGTCAGGACCCAGATAACGGCCCTGAGCCAGGCACGGCCTCCTGGTGCCACCTCCCCACCGCGCTGTCCCCTTCTCTCCGTGACGATGCACCGGGTGGTGGCACTTGGCAACCCAATGATGATGCCGCAAGGTGGCAAATGCCACAAAACGTTCACTTCAGCTCCTGCCGTAGCTTTTAGCTGAAACTTCACTGGTTTTTAAGCATCTCTTGCATTTAAGCTCCTTCTCGACTGCTCTGTAATCTCGGTGGGAGGGTTGTCCCAGCGCACGATGCTCGATGGGCTTGTGGCAGCTGGGAGCATCCCTTAGGCGTTATCCTGGTGTAATTTGCAAGGATAAATAATAAATCTGTGAGATGATCTTTAATCCTTATCATATACAATATTGAGGGTTTTACCCTCTTTGAACCTTGCGTGAGGTTCAGCCGTGCCCTGATGCCGTTTGCCTTCAAGGACCGAGCCCAAAACTGCTTCCTTCAGGGCATCTCATGGGCATTTGGGACAAAAATGTTCATGCTCTTTGGAATAAGAACCAATAATTTGGATTTCAATAACTTTCTAGAAGAACAGAGAAAAAAATCATTAGGAAAGCCAGGAATAGCAGTGAGCCAGGGCTGGAGAAGTGGGAGAAAGAGACATTTCCCTCCTGTGGAATTTTATAGGAGAAAATTTTATATATTTTATTTCGTATGCTGAAGAGTATTACTGGAGAGAAGCATCGCTCCATGGCTAGTGAACATGGCTTTAATAACAAACTGCGGTGGAGACAAAACTGGTTAATATCCTTTGAAGGAAACGGGAGCTTTCTGTGGCAAGAAACCATTTACTTTGGATTCTATAAAAACATTTTTGACTGCAGGGAGAAGTCTGGAGAGCAGCGAATGGGATCGTCCTGCAGAAGTAAAAGTTTATTTTCTGGTACAGCCCATGCGGGCAGTGAATTCCTGTCTTCCCTTTCTCTATTATTCTCTGTTATGGTTCTTACATTTTTTTCGGTGAAACTTTGAAGTTTCCTCAGTTCCTATTGATATTTAACGTGGCTCTAATTGAAATGGCCCAGCAACATTAATCTCCATGTACTCACTGTCGGTGGCAGTGGGAAGAGGTTAATAAGCCTATTGGAAGTCGCATGTTTCTCCCTTCCCTCAGGAATTGGGTTTAAGACCTTCACAGGGAAGTCTTTAATGTGTTTTTTGCTAAGTCAGTTTTTCTCTCTCCTGGTATAATTCTGTCATTAAACCTCATTTAATTCTCTGCATTGACTTCGCTGTGCTGGGGTAGTCAGTGCAGTTTTTAGGGCACTTGTGTGTAGCTGTCGCTGAGAAAATTGCATGATGTTGTAACTAATACCTCGGATTAGCGCTGTCTGCATCGTCGGGCTTTTCTGTTAAGCACTGAGGTTTCTTGAAGGCAACAACTTCCATGCAGGTCAGTAATTGCTTTGCTAAGTGGGAATAAAGTTAAGCTTCTGCTTCAAGGGCAGCCTGAATGTTTTGCAGAATTGGAGCTTCGTTGTGAAGCGGTTCCTCTGCCTTGCTCAAAGCCGTTCTCTTTCCCCGCAATTATTCTGAAAAGTTGCCTTTTGGAGTCGAGTGTTTATGAACGTCTCCGCGTGGAAAAGTGCAGGGACAGGCTCTAAAATGAGCTTTAGCTCGCAGGCTCGGAGAGCAGAAAGCCACCAGTGGTTGTTTATGCCAGAAACACATGGGTTTTTTGGATGCCGGGAAGCAGATGTTTGATCACATCTGTTAATTAACCGGGACTCGGAGCCTGGTGAAGGAGCTTCGTGCTTCGTATAACTGCAGCCGTGGGTTTGTGGTCTTGCAAACAAGGATTTGTATTAAACCCCTCCAAACTGTGATGCTCCAGCTATTCTGGCCTGCAAATGTAAAGCTCTCGTGAGAAACCCAGGCTGACAAGTGCACCTGCGTGGTGGTTTAATTTGGGATAAAAAACTACAAGTTATAATTCATAAAAATATGAAAAATATACTGCTTTTTTTTTTTTTTTCTGGTGGATGGAGCAGGCAATGTCAAATTTGGTAGGTTAGTGATAAATGGAAGTGAAGTGCCTCCACGCTTGTAGCTCCCGTACAAATTATCTTCCCGCTCCAAATTGCAATTTCTCTGCAGTGTGTTCTTGCAAAGCCCACGTCTTCTGTGCTAAACTGGAGGCTTGTTATTTTGACAGAACGATCCTTGCCTGGCAGTTATTATCGAGGAAGGCGCATCTTGGGACTTCCAATTAAAAAGCAAAATAAACCACGCCAAGCGTCGGTGCTTGAGCTGGGGGGAAGCTCCGTGCAGGGAGGATGATCTGGCATGCTCATGTGGACGCGCATCTGCAGGAGGTTCCTGGGGTCTCCTTTTGTGCCTTTCCCATGTATTTTTTATGCAAAGCAAATGTCGTGCTGGAAAAGGGATGCATTTTGTATCATCCCTGCAGGTGTGTTTGCATGTAGGTGTCAGGGATTTCATGCAAGGATGCAGCAGGAGCATCGTGTTGGTGTTGCAGGTGCGAGCGCCGACCGCTGTAATTCCAGCTTGCAATTCCTCCTGTCACGAAACCCGTGTTGTCTTCTTGTCATTGCCGCTGCTTTCTTCCTTCATGAAAAGAAAGCCCCAAAGCGCATGAAACTGTGCCTGCGTCTTGGCAACTCGAGCAGGCGAACAGATTGTGCTTCAAAAAAATGGCAAAGCTTCAAAATATTGTATTCTGTGAAGAAGAGACAAGGAAAATAAACTCTCCAAAGTGCGGCTTTTATTTCGCCACGAGGATTTGAATATTTATTTGGGTTGGGCATTTTGCTACCTAGTTCTTCTGGTGACATCACTTGTGCACTGCGATAAGATTAACTGCGGCACAGTCTGCCCTGGCCCGTGTCCAGATGAGGTTCGTGTCCAGCAGGTTTGTTTTCGCCTGCGAGCGGCTTCCTGAGATGGACACAGCGTGTGTGACCCTGAGAGGATGTCCCATCCGCGGGCGCTGAGGCTTGCGGAGGACGGAGTGAGGTTTTTGGAGCAGGGAGGTCATTGGGATCTCGCTCCAAGACGGCCAAATAAACTGGATTTTTATTTGCTTGCCTTGCAGAACCTTTGGTTTTGAGATAATATATATTTTTTTTTGATAAAACAAGATGATATCATGATATTGAGAATGCTGTTTCTGATTCTGTGTCCTGCAGGACACAACGTGCCCTTGACCAGCGCCTCGGGCAGCAGCAGTAGCTGCAGCTCCGCACAGCAGGGCCTGATGCTTGGTTCTTGATTCTGCTTTTTACAAACCTTCATAAAATAATTAAGAAAACAACCAGGAATAAAAGGGTGAAATGAACAGCCCTGTTAACTGTAGAAATTCCTTCACTTGTTCTTATAATTATTTTTTGCTTCCCCGAAGACCAGCTTCCACCTCTTGGGAAATTTGAGAGCTATTCCTCATGCCTCCGAGTAATCCCGCTTCTTTTAACTGTGTATGTGGCCTCTTCTCTGGTAGACTGGGGGCTCCTTGGAGCTCCAAAACCTGGGTTTTTTCTTCCTATGTGAGTCTGCAGCATTGCGGATGGTTGACAACGAGCAAGAACACATTTGTTGTCCCCAATAAATGCTTTTCCCGCGGGGTTTCAGCTCCATCCCGGCAGCTTGTTCCATACTGGAGTTATTCCAGTGCTCTAGGAAAGGGAATAGCAATCTGAACCGACCGATCGCTTCCAAAAAGGTCGTTTTCAGCCCTGGGTTCCTGCCCTTTGATCTCGCGGCACCGGGATGCGCAGGCATCTATCGACCCGCGCTCCTGTCGAGAGGAAAAACAAACTCCCACAGGCAGAGGTGAAGCTCGAGAGAGAGTTTTGGAAGCAGTGAGTCAAAATCGTGCTTGGAAAAGGCAGTAATTGATATAAATTGTTAGGTTAAACAGGTTTAAAGTCTAAATTAGATGCTTGTGCTTTTTTGGGGACCACAGATTTTATTGCACACCCAAACAGCCAGATGTTTACCTTGGGGTTTTGTTGACATGACTTATGTTTCAGGTTATTTTATCCATGAATTCAAACCCCCGCGCTGAAATGTGGCTGTATATGTTTAGTCATAAAAAGGTTCTTGTGTTTCTGCCGTCTGCTGGCTCTTGCATCGGTCGACTTGGACCCCATTTGCAGGCTGCATTTGAACCGCCCCGGCGTCTGAGCGTTATCCAGCTCAGAAAAGCTTGGCCGGTCAGCGCGAACAGAAACCAATGGTTTTGAAGCCTGAAAAATGAATTCTGCTTTATTTTGGGGGCATTTGCTCAGTTTAATGACCAAGGTAGAATAGCAGTTTAAACAGAATGTGGTCCTGGATTATCAGATTCCATTTTAAAAGATGTAAAATCCTGCCAGGGTTTTGCATATCTGGAATGGTTTTAAACCTGTCTGAGGAGCAGTCGGAGGGATCCTGCGTGGGCAGGGCTGATGAGGGAGAAATACCTTCCCGCTCGCATCTCGCCAGAGCTCCTGCCTCTTCTCTGCACCAGGTTGGCAGCCGGCGCTCGCGGCTCCGCACAAAGACACGTTATGTTTTGAACTCTGTGCCCCGAGCCTGCACCGCTAGCCTGGCCCGGCATTTATGCTAAATAAGGTCAACAAATAGAGGCAGGCTGTATTTTGCAAATTAAAACCAAAAAAAGAAGAAAAGGTTAAAAAAAAAACGTTTTTATTTTTTTTTTAAGTCTGCCTCTCTCTCATTTCACAGGCAAGAAGAGAAACCCTGGGCTGAAAATTCCTAAGGAAGCCTTTGAGCAACCACAGACGAGCTCCACGTAAGTGTGCACGGGCTAAAGGGAGGATGAGGAACAGAGGCAAATCTGCCTAGGTTAATTTGGGCACAGCAGTTAAATGCCTCTGTCTCCAGAGAGGTCTTTCCGTGGGGAATATGCTCCTTTCCAGGGCTCGGTGCTCCCTTCTTTCAGATGCTGAACTTTATTCTGGACTCTCAGCCCTTCTTGCACGGTTCCTGCTGGGAAGTCAAGTTGTTTTCCGGGCCCTTGGCCTCTTTTTTTTTTTCCTATAAAAACAGCATTAATGTTTCTTGTGTAGCTCCAGGTAGGAGGTGGTCTCTCCCCATCCTTTGCATCCCTGTCAGACCCTCCACTAACACATCCCATTCCAGGATCATCCAACAGGGATGACCCTGGGAAAGGCAGACTCAAGGCTGAAGCACCCAATGGTCCCTGTTGCTGTTTGGTGTGAAGATGCTGAGATGGATGCGCTCCTCTGGCTGCTCTTCCTGAGCTCAGAGGACAGGGATATCTCCCTGCACTGAAGGAGTTTGCATGGAGCAGCCCTTTCCCAAGGCACCTTCACACCTGGTGCCCAGGGCTGTGCAAAACCACAGCTCCTGGAGGGGCAAAACCCGAGTTTGGTCAATTTGGTCAGTGGGGAATTTGGGCTTCCTGGGATGACACCAGTTTTCCTTTTCTCCCGAGTGATCTCAACCCGCAGTGCCAGCAGAGCGCACTTTCTTCCTGGACTTCCCCGAAGCTCTGGCGAAGTCCGCAGATGTCAGAGGCCGCAGGGACTAATCCCAGCCTCGCTCCATCTGTCCTCACGCGGGACTAATTTTAGGACCATCACCTCGTTCCAGAAATACACGAACACAAAGCCAGTTGTTCCTCTTCCTTCCCTCCTACGTCCCCAGCTCAGCTGACAGCCGCTTGGCCCATGCCAGTGCCGCGGCCAGGAGGAGGCCAGGACCTCCCTTTGTGAGGTCCATGGGGCACCTTGTCCAGCTAGAGATGTTTCAGGCAGGGCAGCCTGTTAACTGCTCCTCTTAAGTGTTGCAACAAGCAGCTGCGGGGTTATCAATCCATATCCTGCTGGACACGCGCCCAGCTCGAGCACGGAGAGCGGGTTGGAAAGAGGCAGATGTGTCCGGGCTGGAGCACCCGAGGTGACACCTTCCCTGGTGTCAATCCTCGTGTGTCCAGGGCTGCAGCAGAGGAGATCCGTGTCCATCCGAAAGCCGTATTCCAAAGAAAACCAGCCCTACATCTACCATGGCCTGTTAAGAAGCAGTTACAGAGCCAATCATAAAGCAAGGCGTAGGATTTAAATAAATCTCTTCTCCTTAAACTTAGATGCTTTTGAAAACTATTCCCATATCTTACACACACATACAAAAAAAAAGAGGAAATGGCTTGTTTTTTGACCTCTAATCCATTTTTCATACAGGCTGACAGAGATTGGATTCTTTCCACCTCGCTTTCCCTCCATAGGAACCGGTTGCGATCTCAGCCCCGTTGCAGGCACTAATCTCCCCGCGTCCCCTCGCGTGGGAGTTGGATGCAGATGCGTGAAATTCCAGCCCCAGCAGCTTCCTTCCCTTCTCACCCCGTCCTGGGGGGATGCTGCAAATCTTGGCAGCGTCTGTGGATGCTGCGAGGCCGGGAGAGCTGCTGGTGCGAGGGGACGGCCCCGGGGACCCCGCGGCCGGGGAAGTCGCTCGATCCTATGGAGCAGTTTCCATATTTTCCCTTTTCTCTCCCGCAGGCCACCCAGAGATCTAGACTCCAAAGCCTGCATCTCCATTGGCGAGGAGGTAAGGATAGGAGCTGCGGGGAGCAGGAGGCCCTTGGGACAAGGTGACTGTCCTTGTCTAGCTGTGGTGGCACCGGGTGCTTCTCCGGATGGGCTGCTTGGGCGCTTGCTTCCCAACCTGTTTGGGGTAAAAAGGAGCAAATTCATAAACACCGTCTGTGAAATGTATTATATTTTGCATGAAATGTGTTATATTTTGCATGAAATGAGTCGGGGGGCTCAGGCAGCGCTGGCCCCGGCCGCTCCTGGCAGCGGCTGCTGCTGTTACTGAGCTGCAGCGCGAGCCCCTTAACCCCACAGGCTGCGCATGCAGGTTGCAATTTTGTTTGGGTCTTTTTCCCCCCACGCTGAAGTTTTTCCGAGACACCAGGGCCTCGTGCATGGATTGGAGCCCTCATGGGAATCATCTTTTTGCTTTTTTGTGGACTGATTCTGTCATTAGGAAGCCCAGGAAGGTCTGGCCTGGCTCTGCTTGCGCTCACCCCTTGCATTTCCACACAGGACACTCGGATCCCTTCGGGGTGTCCCCATCACTCACAGTGACATTGCGCAGGGAGATGGCTTTTCTAAACCAAAATCAGGCCCAGCTCACATGTTTCCAATAGCTCATCGCAGGCTGTTTTCAAAGAGCTTTGGCTGCATCTCCTTCAGTGAAGCTGAAGGAGTCCCCAAATCTTTCTGCAGCCACTGAGATTGCTGGAATTGCTCAAATGCAGCATTGCATTTGGTGGCTATGTATGTACAGTCTTCACTTCAGTTTGTTTTTGTATTCAGAAAACAGACACACTGTTTATCCAGTGAAAAAAAACAGACATTTTGCCCTCCTTTTTGCTCAAACAACAAAAAAAGCTGCTGAGAATACAGGTAAATCTGGGCTTTGGAAGTACAGCTAATTCCCTGGAAACATGAGTTACAAAACAACAGGATTGCAAAGGGCAGATTTTCCTTTCCTTTTCAATTCCTTTGCTGATTTAAAGCCTTCGTCCAGAGTATTTCCCCTTGCTAATATTGAAGGCCGCCTTATCAGGAGTCCAGGACAGGTTGGATCTTCCTGTCCTGGAAGCAAAACTCTGCAGCAGGATGGAAACCATTCCCCCGATGATATAAAATTACAGCAGGAAAACAAAGCAAAACCAAGGACAGCCATTGTGATGGGAGAAAATGGCACAGCAGCATTCATAAAAGCACATTAAAATCTAGGCCACAAATTTATTAGGTGCAAAAGATAGGCCCCAGTGTCAGGGAGCTAATTTATGAAGTGAAACGCGAGCCCGGTGGCGTTTTAGAATGTCTATCTTTGGATGCTTTTCCTTCGTTTGGGATTTTGTATTTTCCCTGGCATGGAGCAGGGGCTGGAAGGTGGAAAGAGCGCGAGATGCCGCTGGAGCAGAATGGCACTGGGAGCGGAGCGGGCGCCTCTTCCAAGAAAATCACTTCTCCTGCCGCAGTGCCCGGGACGAGGAGGAGCTGGAGGCTCCGTGTGGAGGCAGAGCCCGTGCTGGGTGGTCTAACGTGGCCCATAGCCCTGGAGCTCCAGCTCTTTCGGGTGTCCCCGGAGCGGCAGCATCTTGCATGGTGCAACCTTCCCATTGATGCGCTTGTCCAGAGATCCTTGAGGACGCGAGTGCCTCTTCCATGGACCTTTGCAAACGTATCCTGGATCCCTCCAGAAAGCCTCTTCCCCCGTCTCCATTGCATTTTTGCTGCTGAATTTAAGGAATTCCGCACGAGCCCGTGGCGTGAGCCGATGTGCCGTGAATCGGCTCATTATAACCCGCCTTGCTCTGCTGGGCGAATGACTCGGGCGCTTGTGCGCTCAGCAAACAGCGTGGCCCGTTTTCAGGAGCGAAAGCACATCTGAAATGTCCAAAAATAACAATAATAAGCAAAAAATAGAGCCGCTGCACAATGTCGTGGCAGCAGGAGAGGGGCAGGTTGGGGCGCAGGGTGCCAAACAAAGTCATCCTTTGTGTGAGGCCAGGAGAAAGGGGTGGCAAATGCGAGACAAAATAAATGTTTCGTGGTTTCAAAATGGGGCACGCTCGGCTGGTGCTTGGCCCATCTACAGGGCTGGTGAAATAAGCTTTTCCAGGCCTGCAAACTGCGTGGAGATATTTCCATGATGGTTTTGGGGAGGAGAACAGAAGGAAAAAAAAGGAAAAAAAAGAAGAAACACGAAAAGACCGAAGGGGATTTGTAGGGAAAACCCTCCTGTCTCTGACGCTTTTCTCCCCCGCAGAACTTTGAGGTGAAAGCCGACGACCTGGAGCCCATCTCCGAGCTGGGACGAGGTGCGTACGGGGTGGTGGAGAAGATGCGGCACATGCCGAGCGGGCAGATCATGGCAGTGAAGGTAGAGTGAAGCCTCCCGAGGTGCTTTCTGTGTGTGTTCGTTGTGTGTGGACGCCCCGGGCGCTCGTTCGGGCCCCTCTCTAACCTTGCTTGCTCTCACGCATGAGCTCTTCTCATGCAATCCTCTCTCTGCACAGGGGCCATATGGACGAGGTAGAGCTGGACGCTGTTTAACCAAAAAAACCCAGATATATTTCAAAACTATGTCACGTAACATCCTTTTAACACTCTACAGACATTCTGTCCATCTGTATCTGCAATATTCCTGTTTCTAGTAGAATTGTAACAGCTATTTGCCATCATTTTATTAAAATGTGCATACTTTCTTCTAGGGTAGTGTACCCTCAGATTCAGGGCTCTGCAGGACAGGAATGATTGTGATTGTAACAACTTGCTGTAAATCAGGTTGCATAACATAATATTCTTCAGCTGGGACTTTTCTTGACTCTTTGGAATGGGAGCTTTTTTTTTTGTTGTTGTGCTTTTTGCATAATGTCTGGTGCAGGAGGGTCATGACAGAGGTTTGTAGATGCTGTTATGAAAAATAATACTTCTGTTTCATAAACTTGCAGTTTAAGAAAACAGTCATGGGAAGATACGTGTTTTGGGAGGGGCAATTTTTGCAGAACCCAATTTTAGCTCAAATTTCAGCTCAGAAGTAAAAAAAACGTGAAAAAATGAAGAGATGAAAGTTATGAGCAAAATGAAGTTGCAGCTCCTCAGGTTGTGACATGCTTGGGATGTGTCTCAGGGTCTTCATGTCATGCATTTTGTCTTCTTGTTCGCCATGGTGTTCACCAAAATGCAGAAGTCCTTTGTAAGTAGGAGAGCAGGGGTGAAGAGGACCTGGCAGGAGCCTCCAAGCCTGTTACGTGCAGTTGTGATGCTCAACAGTTTCATGTTACACCACGTTATTTACCTGGAGTGGCGTTGACCAAAGAGCCCAGATGATGTGCGTTGTACCATGCTGTGTCGTGCCCCTGTGTAGCACTTCACAGCTGAGGATCTCCAGGTGTTTCTCATAAACGACGTCTCTTCCCTGGGAGATGGGGCAATATTATGTCTGTATTTGAAGACCCTTCTCCATCTCTTCCATGTCTTCTCCTTCTCTTCCATCTCCAGTGCTTCTGCCATGCCTTCCACAATGAGGTGTGACGAACGGGTGGCACAAAGAGGTGTAACAAGAGGGTAGGGGACAGGCAGGGTGTCAGGGCGCTGTACCCAGCTGGGATGGTCCTATGGAACGTCCTACGGAGATGTCCATGACCAATGCTGCTGTGCTTTGTGTTGCAGCGGATCCGAGCCACGGTGAACAGCCAGGAGCAGAAGAGGTTACTGATGGACCTGGATATCTCCATGAGGACGGTAGACTGTCCCTTCACTGTCACCTTCTATGGGGCGCTTTTCCGAGAGGTATGGCATCCCGGAGACCTCTCTTCTGCTCGTAGCCCCTGTCATGGGCACTGCTAGAAAAGAGGAGGTTGGGCTCTATCAAAGGTCCTTTTTGGTTCTTCTTTCTTTCTGGGAGGCTGGATCCATCCTGGGCTCTAAGCTGGACTCCCTCCGAGTCCCCATGCCAGGGTTTTAATCACCCTGTAGATATGAAGACTTGGTAGAATTTGGATTTGCTGAGGTTCTGTCCGAGCGCGTTATGCAGAGTCATTTCTTGTAGCAGGAAAGGCACGTTCCCACACGAAGAGGCAGACGAGGGCCATGGAAAGGGTTGTGTGCCGGGACACTTGGACTTAGCCAGGGTTTTGACTGATGGGGACAACCGGGTGCTGAGAGCGTTGACTCACAGTGTGATCCCTCAGTGCTAATACTGTCCTGGGTTGCAGTGAGAAAGCCACGTGAAGGAGAAGCTCTGAAGAGCAAGATTTATTGAAGAATTTAAGCACAGCTTCTGCAGAGCCAAGCATTTCCTGGCTCAGTGTTTGTGGAGTGACCCGAGCACTTAGGAGTCCCCTTAACTTGCAGACTTCCTAAACTGGGAGGATTCTGCTTTGGGGAGAGATGGTACCAATTTTACCCCAAATGTTAGTGAGGATGGAGAGCAATTATTTAAGCTTGTGGAGGGAAAAGATAAAGCACAGTGGAATTCTGCTGGATGACTTCTAAAAGACAGGGGAGAGACAGGGAACAGGCCAGCAAGGAGCAAGTGCCAGAGAAGACCTTTGCACATGGAAGGGAAGGATGATCCGTTCCAGTGTGCAGATATTTACTGTCTTTCTGCTCCAGGGAGATGTGTGGATTTGCATGGAGCTGATGGATACCTCACTGGACAAATTCTACAAACATGTCATTGACAAAGGCCTGACGATCCCTGAAGACATCTTAGGGAAAATAGCCGTCTCTGTGAGTAATAGCAAGGGATGAGGGAAGGGGAAGGGGATTCTTCTCCAAGCCAAGTCCTTCCTGACCCTCTGTCCCTCCTGTCTTTGCACTGAGAAGATTTTGTCCCACCCTTCAGCACATATGTACATCCCTAGGTGGCTTCCAGTATTTGGTCAGGAATGATGTTCTTTATAGCCATAAATACTCCCAGTTGTTCCAGGGTGTGTTGTAGTTTGGGGCAGCACAGCACAAGCTGTGGGGAGGGCTCTGCAGCTGGTTTACCTTCTCCTGACCTTCTTGGGACATCCCTGCGTCCCCATGTCACCTCTGGCCGCTACATGATGGAGGGATTAGCGGGGAGTGAAGGCAAGGGGCAGTTTCTTCCCATCACGGTGGTGCCACCTCTGATTCCCTCTGTATTTGCTGTTGCAGATCGTAAAAGCGCTAGAGCACCTACACAGCAAGCTCTCCGTGATCCACAGAGGTAAGTGCCACCCGCGCAGCCAGTGGCCGTGTTGGCTCCTGTCATCCCTGTGTTCCCTTTCCCCAGCCTTGCAGCCAGCAGAGTGTTCCCAAAGAAGCCGGGATAAAATGGGGCTTTGAGAGCAAAACATTCCCTAACATCTCAGGATTAGCAAAGCCTGGTCGGGGAGATGCCCGCTGAGGTGACTTTGGGAACTCCATGCTCTTCCCTGCTTTTCCCACCAAGCGGGAAGAGAAGCGGCCTCCAGCCTGTTCTGCTGGCTTTTTCCTGCAGCCTGGCTGCATTCCCCTGGATTGCGTTTCCCTAATCGGAAGGACTAATCCATGCTCTGCTTGAACACCTCCCGACTGTTAATAAGAGACTTTCCCTCTGACCTTGGTGGGCTTTGGATGAGGAGCTTGCAGGCTTCTCCCTGGGATGGCAGGGGAGGATGCAGGTGAGCAGCATCTCCACGCTGCCATGGGCACCCAGGCAGTCAGTAAACCAGTCACCATCCCCTTCGTGTCCATCCCCTGATAGTGGGGCAGAATGGGTAGGTGTCTAAAATGGCATCAAATAAACCTGTGAACACCTTCCTTAAACTCTTTGGGCATTTTCCTGCTTAGAGCACCTCAAAGATGCCATGAATATATTAAATAAGAAAACAAGAAAAAAAAATAACAGGGTTTCTGCTTGACACCTTTATTTTTAAAGGATCATTTTCAATTTGTCATGAGGAAGAAAAAGCCTCTCTGGGGTGTGTGGAAAGACCCGTTTGAAGTGAAGGGAGTTGAGCTGTAACAGGCGGTCACCTCTTGCACATGATGCATGGGGCTGGGGGTTGAGTTCCTGCTTTCTGTGTGTTTTAAAGTGGGTGGAAAATACTGCACATCGTCTGGATTTCTGTTTGCTTGTTTGCTTTCCCCTGAAATAGTATTATTTTAACATAATTATGGATAGGAGAGGATCTCAGATACCTGAAGCTTTTGGTTGCAGAGCACTGGTTGGAGGGAGGGTGTTAACCAGCTGCAAAGCACTCACGTCTGATGGGCAAGTCTCAAAAGTGGCTTCTGGCCACCTTCAGACAGTGTTTCAGCTCTTCTATTTAATAGTTTATCATTCATAAATAGAGGACCTGCTCCCGTAGATCCCACCTGTAGCCGCTTCCCAGGCCTTCGCTTCCCGCTTTGGAGGTGATCGTAACTGGTTTCACGAGAACGATGCAAACGCGAACACAGCCGGGCTGCAAGGCTGTGATGGGAACCAGACAAAACCGACAGTAATAGATGAGACATTGCCCTCATTTCCATAGGATGCGGAGCACCCACACGCCTGCTGCCGTTCCCATTGCCTTCATGCATGATAACCCTAAATCAGAGGGCATTTGTGAAGTTACGATCCTTCTGTCTTCATTTACTGCTCCTTCCTTCCCCTGGGACACGCACTTCTCTCCCTCCTTTCCCGCCCACTCCCCATCTTTTTCCCAAATGTTTTTCCTTATGCTGCCTTGAGAGCAGCTCCAGCTGGTGACTCAGCAGTGAGCTGGACTTTCGTAGACGTCTTTAGGAGACGTTCTCAGCCCTGCTTGAGGATCTTGAGGATCCCTCACAATCCCTGCTTGCTCTCAGAAGGTGGCCACATGCACTATTTTGGCCCCTGCAGTCACACCAGAAGGAAAGGGACATTTCCAGGGTGTATGACAGGCCCATGAAGCACTTAATAGCTCCTTAGCTTGTATCTTGTAACAGCTCCTGCCTTTGCAGTGAGCAGTAGCATTGGGGTTTGCACAGGCACTGGGGGTGCCCTCTAGTGATAGGAAACTCGTTAATTTTTTGGCTTAGTATAGACCCGTGTGTGACAGTGACTCTGCTCTGTGTTCCTTCTTGCAGATGTAAAGCCCTCTAACGTGTTGATCAATACGCAGGGGCAGGTGAAAATGTGCGATTTTGGGATTAGCGGTTACCTCGTTGACTCGGTTGCTAAAACCATGGACGCAGGATGCAAACCGTACATGGCTGTAAGTTGAGCCGGGGAGAAGCCGGGGGGGGAAACCTACTGCAGCCGGAGGAATATGAGCCCGGGCATCGGGTTGTCCTAAAGGGGAAGGATCAGCACCTGGCATGTGTCCTGGGGACTCGATTTGGAAGACGTATCTCCGGAGTTATATGTAAAGGGGGATAGAGGAGACGGGTCTCCCAGGTCGAATCGGGTCTCCTGGGCACTGCTTCCTGCTCTGTTATTGCCACTGTGACCTTGAGAGGGCCCTGTAATTGCTCCGTGTTGTATTTTTGCCCTATGGGGACAATGGCAATTCCTTTCGGGGAGAAGGAAAACAGTCCCTAGGGAACGGGTCCTTCAGGCTGCTCCGTGGGAGCTGCCGCTCGTGACTCCCTCTCCGCAGAGCCGTTTCACAGAGGGGAAGCAGTTGTGAACTGAGGTTTGTCACCTCTGCAGGTGTCTGAACTCCAGCACTGCCATCTCTGGGGCAGAAATCATCAGTTTTTGGTGTCCTATTTCTCTCTCTGCCTTAACTGGCAAGGATGTACCACCGGGTTTGGCCCCAAGGTGGCCAAGGGAGCAAACTGAGTGACCTGGGTTAGGTAGTCCTGGCCTGTCGCCCTTAAAAGACCTGTCTTAGTTTGGCTGCTGTTCCAGGGTGCGTGGTGGTGCCCACTGGAGAGCCCTGGCTACGGCAGCGCGGAGCTGGTCACGATTTTCCAATTGTCTTTGTCTCTCTTTCCAGCCTGAAAGGATTAATCCAGAGCTGAACCAGAAGGGATACAGCGTCAAATCCGATATCTGGAGCCTGGGAATCACAATGGTAGGGTTATCGGGGGGTTGGATGTTCTCGGTGAGATCATTTTCTTCCCCGTGGTCCTCTGGGTGCTGGTGGCACTTGTTCTCTGGGGGCTGCTGGAGGCAGGAATGGGACTGTCAACTTGTGCCGTTCACTCCCAGCACATTCCTGGTGTGAGGGCAGGAGTGGGCAGCTCTTTGGCCAACTCCTTGCCGGTGGCTTCACCACATGATACCTCCAAACTGAGCTCAAGCGCCTTCACAGGGTGACATGGAGGGGACACATGCAGGATGTGTAGGCTGTACGTCCACAGCAGGTTATCCATAACATTCCCGAGTGTCCTGCCGGGCAAACAGCCTCCCTGCATATGCTGCTTGGCACCATCTCCCACCGCAGAGGGGAAGGAAAAAATCGGGAGCGGGAAAAGGCCATGGGGCTGTGCCAGCATCCAGCGAGTGCGAGGCCGTGGGCTGTCCCCTCTCCTTGTACTCGCTCCTTGGGGACGCTGGGGACAGCCGTGGCCACCGGCTGCCGGGAGGTGGCAGCATGGGCTAAGGCGCCGCGCGGCTGCCGACGGGAGCAGGTTGGGTTTCCAAGGGGAAAAAAAGCCTGCAGCAATTAGCAAAGTCTCCCTGTGGAAAGCAGGGAGCGATGGCATCTCCCAAATGTCAGGGGAAGTGGTGTTTAGCGGGAATCCATCTGCTTGCAAGTCATTTGCAAGTCGTCTTGACAAGCTTTTGTTTTGCTGTGATTTCTCTCTTAAATGAAGTCTAATATAAGAGTAGCAGAGGGATAGGTCCTGCTGGACCACCCCAGGCCTTTCCCTTTTGGTGGGGAAGGTTAAACGCAACCATGGGCAAGGGGAGGAGTTCCCAAAAGAAAGTTGTGACTGTGTGGGATGGGGAGCTGCCCGTATTCACACAGGACTGGGACAAGAGCATGTGTAGGTATCCTGCACACCTGGGAGAGGGCACTTGGCAGCATTCCCGCTTGGAAGCTGATCTGGGCTTTGGGCTCTATGAACTGAGTCCCGAAGAGCCCGTGCGGGGCCGGAGGAACCGGCTTGACTTGGCCGGAGGAGCTGCCCAAGGGAGCCGAGGAGCCGGGCAGGGGGACGGGGACGATGCGATGCCCATGGGTGACCCCGCTGTGCTGTCCCCGCAGATCGAGCTGGCCATCCTGCGCTTCCCCTACGACTCCTGGGGGACGCCCTTCCAGCAGCTCAAGCAGGTGGTGGAGGAGCCGTCGCCGCAGCTGCCGGCGGACAAGTTCTCAGCGGAGTTTGTCGACTTTACCTCGCAATGGTGGGTCCCCGCGCGCCGCCCCACGGATCAGGGACTGTTCCCCCCACCTGCCCTGCGGAGGCGTCCGGATTTTCCATGTGCTGCGGTGCCGCTTGCTCCTTGTCACATTGGCAGGTGGTTTGCACCATAGTCAAGACATTGAACAAGGTCCCATCAACTCACATTTTGAGACCACTTAACACGGGCCCCCTGCTTAGTCTTGCACAGGTTCAGGAGGCTGCGGAGAGAATCTCTACTCTCCAGTGCAGCAAAATTCCCATCGCCTATAGCTCATGTGGGGAAGTTCCTGTGATGTCCCAGCTGGCATCAGGAATAAATAATCCAAATATGGCTCTCTATTCCTGGAGATTTGCATTGATTTCGGTAACTTGTCATCCAATTTCCTGCTATTAGTACCCTGGGAACCAGCTTTTTGTTTGGAGAGGGTCTAAATTAAGAGGATTATCCCCACATTTGAAGTTCACCTTAGCACCTCATTTTGGGCTCCTTTTGAGCTCAGAGGATGTGACACATCCCGTATCTTCCATTAGGCGATATTGGCACGTATTGCTACCGGGTTCCTCTGTTCATTCACAACATGACACTAAACACGAGCTCGCTGCACACAGGCAGCAGGAAATATCTATTCAGTGTGTGTCCCCCGCTTCCTCCGGCTCCGGCAAATCCCAGCAGAGCGCTGGGATTTGCCTTATCACCGCCGAGGTTCTCACTTTTGTTTTGCTCAGTGTGACACCTTTTCCCCACCACCGCCGCGTACGTGTGTGAAGATCTTTTCAAGTCGCTCCAAGTGTCTTTCCCCTAAATAAGCTCTCAGGAAGTGAGTAGCGATTACGTCCTGTCTTTTAAAAGCTATTTTCTGCTGGAGGGAAACCAAAATAACTCCCCGCTACAACCCTCCAGAGCCATCTGTTGTAGGAGAGGAGAAGAAAAGGATGTCCCATGGAACCGTCCCCGCTGATAACAGCGCGCTGATAAACAAACAGTTGTACACGTGCTCCGGAGCCACTCGGTTACCACTCCCAACTGGAGGCTGGAGGCTCTATCCGCTTCCTAACTCCCTGTTTTAGCGGGCAGGACCCAAAGGACCAGTTATACCAGTTCCTCAGCAACGTGCAGTGTGTTGACTTGTGTTCATGGGGTCTCCGGATCTGCCTTTGACCTTAAGCTCCCAGCATTTGTCATAGCCAGCCCTGGTGAGCAAGCTGGCCTAGAGCTGTTATCTAATATACTGAGTGGTTGGACTTACATAAATGCACGTGAAATCTTTCGGAAAGATATACTTACATGGCCTTGCTCAAATTGTGTATAGAATGTAAGATTTCTTTTCCCTTTTTCTTGTTTTCTTTCATTAAAGCTTGAAGAAGAATTCCAAAGAACGGCCAACATACCCAGAGCTTATGGTGAGTGTATTAAGCAGTGCAGATGTTGTTAAATGCTGAAGCCAGAGCTTCCAGTTGTGACTAGGGGGTTGGGGTAGTCGGCATCTTGATCTTCACAAAGATGCAAAAATAATATTGACATTGTGCCTTGGAGAGAAGAGTTTTGGACAGGGTGACTTCTGCATTCCAGGGACCGGGACTAGGCTGTGGCTGATAACTCTGGTGTTTGAATTTCATCTGCTGCTTAGAGGTTGTTTGCTGTGAGCAGGGGCTAGGACGGAGAAGTAACAAAAAGGAAGAAAACCCTGATAAATGCTTGCACTTGACATGCCAGTGTTTTGCTCCCATAAGCAACTGTTCCCTTTTTCATTGCCACTTGATTCATGGCTTGTTAAAGGCAGAAAGCTGCCTGGCTTAGTTACGTCTGGAGGTTTGGACCCAAATGCTTCCTTTGGGTCCCAGTGCTTCCCAACTGCTTCCCAACACGTCCTTTGGTGTCTGGCCCAAGGGTGGACACCCTTGCAGGATGTGCTCAAGCATTAATGTCCTCTGTTACTTGTGACAAATGAGTTTTGTCATCCAGGGATGTCCCTCACTCTACCCATGTCCTGACACCAACCTGGAGGTGCTGGGACCTGCATGGCATGAAGGTGCCAGGCTTGGAAGTGCTTTTTAGGTGCAAGATGTGCTGGAAATCCATGCACCTTTTAAAAATGAAGTGCAACCAATGAATAATTCCTGTGGCATTTCTAACCGGGCTCTGTAATGCAATTAGGCTATATATAGACCTGATTTACGCATGGTTTGCTCAAATGTTGGTTTCAGACAAAGGGAGGCCCAAGGTTTATGGCTTTTTTCCTTTTTTTTTATTATTGAATAAATACATATATGTTTTAAGCAAATCTCTAAAGTTTGCCAAATGGCCTTTTATCAAAAAAGTTCACCGGAGCAGCTCTGTCTGTTGCAGCATTAATACTGGTTGGCAGGCGAGTGCATTTCTATTGAATTAGGTTCTTGGATCACCTCTCCAGAGTATCTCAATGCTGTGGTATTTTATGGCTGACATGAGTGTTGTGAGGTCCTGTGGCTGTGGGTTAGTGTTTTGTTTTGTTTTGTTTTTTCTACTCCCTCTTCTCTCTCTCTTATGGCATTAAATTGCGGTGCCGGGTTGGACTTGTCATTTAGACCAAGGCTGCTCTCTTGCTTTCCTGAGGTTTCTCATGGAAAATATGACTCAGTGCTATCTTGAGCATCAGGAAAGTTGATACGGGTGCTTAATTTCATTTTAAAACCCACTTCCCCAGGTGAAGCGGACCATGAAACTACTGCAGGGCTCCTCCCTTGGTGGTCAGGGAATCGTGTTGAGTTGACTCGGCTACGTAGTGGCTTGACGGGGTGGTTGAGCAAGGCTTGGGGTTGGGGGACATGGTCCTGGCGCATATTTAACTCACACAGGGCAGCTATGGGGAGAACTTTGAAAACCTTTTAAAGTTTTAAGGTTTAGAGGTTTAAAGGAATGCTTTAAAAAGGTGTTTTAAGTGTAGAGATGTATTGAACCCATGGGCAGATGCTTAAGAAGCACAAAGTCATTTGCACAAGGAGGGAATCCACTCGCCTGAGCTCTGCAGTTCCCTGGGACCTCTCCATCTCCTCTGATACCCTGGGACTCGTGTCCCGCCCTGAACCATTTGGGCTCAGAAATACCAGCAGAAATGAATAACTGCGTATTAAATGCTGAGGTGGCGGGTGCTGGCCCTACAGCGAGGGCTGGTGTCGTGCTGGGCTGGGGGTTTGGTGCTGTTTTTGCTCCTTGCGCGTATTTTTCCGCTTGCGCTGGGATGCAGGCGAGGTTTTCTGGCAGGATGTCTCCCCACGCTGGTCACGATTAAGTAGTTAAACGCAGAGCGTGGCGCGGGCCGTGCAGCCGCCGCGGCTTTCCTCTGCGGCCGCGACGGGTGAAGCAGCCGTCTCCTGCCGGGAGCACGAGCAATCCCGGGGAAGGAATGAGGCTCGGGAGTCAGCGGAGGGTAAAGGCGCAGATAAAGCCGGAAACAAGGGGGAAAAGGCACCGCATCAGCCTTCCTGCGAGGGCTGCCGCTGCGGCGGGCAGCACGTCTACCTCGGGGAGAGGATGCCGACGGGGACCACTCAGAAAGCCCCACATTAGCAAAATAAAACTGTTTTTCGCTCTCTAGGAGATTGGCTGAAAAGCCGTTAGTTCTGCTCCTTTGAATCGCAAGCAATAAATTTTAAAACATTTTTTTTCTTTTTCCCCCCCCCTTCTCTTCTTTCCCAGCAACATCCTTTCTTCACCCTGCACGAATCCAAAGAGACAGACGTCGCCTCTTTTGTCAAGCTCATCCTGGGAGACTGAGAACTGGACCCTTGGAAATGAATTGCCCTTCTGTGGCCTGGTGGGTGCCGGGGAGGGGCGCGTGGCCGGCCTCGCCAGGAGAGCACCGCCGGAGCCGCCGTGTTTCGTTTCGTTTTGTTTTTATTCTGAGAAACCCTCGCCTCGCCGACGTTTTTTAAAGGGTTCTTTGGTATCCATAGTGACATAGAACGAGCTGGTTAGTGAAATGAATTTTAATGAGGTTGGTAACATTAAAACAAATGCAAAACAACGACAGCAACAACAAAAAATTTTAAGAGTGATTTACATATTTAATGACAGTTGGGATCCCTCTTTCCCCACTTGCTCCTCGTTCCCCTTCCCTTCCTCCTGAACCGGAATTTGCTTTGTCATGGTAATAGGTGCTATGGTAGTCATGAAGTTGTATGTAGATTTATATTTTGTCCCTTCCATTATTTTAATATTTATGTTAAGTGCTCGATGGAATAGATTTCTGTTTTATGTGAGGATGAATGCGTGCTGACGATGATGATGCTAAATGAGGCCGCAGAAGGGGATAGTTGCAGGGCTTTGCTGGCGAGAAGGTGTTGCAGGAAAGGAGGAAGAAGAGAAGAAGCGTCTGTGTGGTGGGAAATATTTAATGTGCATCGTAAAAATGATTTTAGAATCAAGGATCTCAATTTGGCTCCTCTGCGGGGCCGGGGGGAAGGTGGAGCGGGTGGATTCCTGCCGGTGATACTATCCGTGGCGACAGCCCCCTTCCCCTCGCTCCCGGATTGTTCCTCTTGTTGGAGACTTTCCCCTTCAACCTGCTGCTCTGACTCCCTCCGTGTCCTCTCAGTAACAGGAGAAGAAGAATTTTGGAGAAGGTCGAGGCGAGGAGAGGGACTTGCAGGAGCCCCGGTTGTCCTGCTGCAGATGGGCACGAGTTCAGGCTCTGGAGAACACAGTTTGCAAAGCCCAGCTCTGCCCATAGGACTGTCTCTCAGTGCAGACACTCGGGGCCAAATCCCGACCTTTTCCAGCCAGGTGGATGTTCCATAGGATGTAGCCCAGCCCAGAGCCCAAGTATTTCCCTCCTGCAAGAGCAGGGCTGGTGTTGCAGGCCAGTGCATTGGGGAAGAGGCCAGGGAGATCTTGAGCTGTTGTGGGCAAACCCGGGGATGTTTCCCCCCTCGGTGTAACTCCAAAAGGTCTCACGGGGCTCCCGGTCCTCTCCCGGTCCGACCGCACGGGTCTGGCACCGCTCGCCTTCCCTCGTCGTGGCCCGTCCTCAGCCGCAGCGCAGAGCCCGGCCAGCCGCCTCGCGGAGCCGCTTCCAGCATCAATTCTCCCTTTGAAAAACATGACATTTAAAACCACCCTTTGGTTTTCCTACATATGGATCTGATGCTTTTCGTTAAAGATTGTTTTTGCTGCTTTTCCCCTGGAATATAAATCTCCCTTGGACACCGCATCTCCTTGACCTCGGAGCACCTTTATTTCAGTGCCATTCTAATTGACGGGCTGGATTTATGCGATACTGTCAAAGTTCAGTATTAATAGCAGATATTAATGTCACCAGCGTTTTCCAATAGAAAATTAATGTCAGTGTTGTCTGCAGCTAGTATCCTCTGCCACAGTGATTCCTGCCTGCCTCGACACTACGTGCTGAGTGCTTTGCTCTCATGCTCTTGCTCTTGCCGGGCTTGGGTCGCCTCATCCCTTTGTTTTATGACATTATTACAATGGGGCATGCAAGAAAATAACTTCCCTCCCGGTTCTCCATGACTTTGTTCCTTTAAAAGTCATTTGTGCCAGCACCATGAGTGGGTCTGGGTGACCAGTGGGACTTAGAAGGGTGATCCAAGTGGTGCTTGCACCAACCCTGGTTGTTCTTGAACACTTGAGCAGGTGGAGAGACAAGTCCTTGTGTCCTGGCAGCTCTGAAAACCTGCTGGGCTGCAAGACCAGGATCTGTTCCTTTGCTCTTTCCTTTAGCTGAAACCTGTGCTCGGAGCTGAGCCCAGAGCTGTGGCCGCAATGTGATGCTCGTCCCCTCTTTGCCTTATTCCTGGAGGGAGCCGGTGCAAATGCCTGGTGGCTCCCGATGCTCCTGGGCTTTTTGAGGCCTTGCCATCTCTAGCTGGTGCTCTCCGGCTGTGGTTTTCCTGCAGGTTGGCTATGGAAAACCAATTTCTGGACTCCCCACGGGTCCCCTTGACGTTACCAAGAAGGTGGAGAGCGTTTGATGGCCACTTTGTTGGTCTGTGTGCCGGGTTCGTGTTGCTGCGATGGGTGGCTTGTCCTCTGGAGATTTCTCAGGTGGACAAGACTTCACACATATCTATGTACTGTATTTCTGCCTTCTTTCCTGACTTCTGCTCTATTTACGGACTTGGAAGGAGACATTTCTGATGTGTTAGAGAGGTGGGACCACCACGTCCAGAGGCAGCTGGCCCATCCTGGCAAAAGGCGGGATGGGCAGTTGGTGGGACACTACTCAGAGATAGTTTTTTTTTCTGAAAAAAAAAAAAAAAAAGTTCAGTTGAGCTCCCATTTCTTTGGCACTTTGGAGGGATGTGAGGTGGGTGCCTCTGCCCACCTGCGTGCCTTGGCTGGGCATCCCCTTTGGCACCGTCCGCCTTGAAATGCTGGTGACGTTGTCCAAGTTCTGAGCAGAAGGAGGGAGGTTGTTGGGCCAGAGCTCCTGTCTCAGTGTGGAGGGGGCACAGAGGTGTCCATAGGTTGTATCTCACCATCCATGGGTGGTATCCCATGCCCGTGGTTGGGATTTTTGCCTCTTCTTGGCAAACCAGGATCTCCCTGCCCATCTCCACTGGTTCCTGGACGTTTTGGAGGAGGAAACCTGGCTCTGCTGGTGCAAGATTGCGTTACTGGCTGGTCCGATGTAGTTCAGACAAGGTTCCACCAGCTCCCTCGTTTAACAGACCTCTTCTTTATTAAAAACAAGCCCCAAACTCCTCTCTCAGTAAAACCCGCCAAGATGCGCTTTTATTTTCCTCTTTTCCATCTTGTTCCTCTTAGAGGGACTCTGGGAGCCCGTCTTGGTGCTTTCACTCTTTCATATGCCAAAGATTGTTACATCCCTCCTCGAGCTCTACTTCTGCCAAACCAGATCTTAGAGTCTTGCCTCAAAAATCATCCACTTCCCTGCTCGTGGGGGTTCCTTCTGTTGCTGGTGCTTTTCCATTGAATTTCCGCGTGTTTATTGACATGTCTATTGTTGAGCTTCCTGGACACATGCGGCTCGCTTTTTCGGATGCAGAGGAAGACAAATAGTTGCCTTCCCTGGTCTGCTCCTGCTGTTGGGGAAACACTGCTGGCAATAGGATTCCTGCCATGGGGATGGGTCCCGCTCGGCATAGGGGGCAGGCAGGGTGCACGCTGGCATCGCTCCACTTGCTTGGCTGGCACGAGGCCAGCTGCGTCCAGCTGAGCGTCTGTCCTTAACGTCTAAACAGTTATTACCCACTAATAAAGATTAATGATTGTAAATCCCCGCGGATTATGCATAAAATGGCAGGTTTTGCTCATTAATCTTTATTGCCGTGTTATAGCTGTTTATGTCGGAGGAGTCTGCGTGCTCTGTTCTGAGTCTGCATTCGGAAAGGGGGTTTGAGCATCGGGGTACGTGAAGGATAGGACGCAGCAGACCAGATGTCCACGTGTTTTACAGCCTGTGTCCTCCCTCCTGGTCACTTTGTTTCCTTGAAAGCTGTTAAGCTGCAGCAAAGGAGGTATCGCAGAGCGGCGTCTGCTCTGCCGGCCTCTGCATGAGCTATAAAATCCAGATTGTTTCTGGTGGGAAGGGATCAGATCTCCTAATTAATATCTCAGCCCTGTTGCTGCTGGAGCAGACGGATGCTCCGGAGTTTGCCGTGGGCGCTGCGGTCGGGTTGGAGATGCTCCCCGCGCAGCGCTCTGCTCCAAGCTGGATGGACGCTGCTCCTTCAGCTAGAAACACTGTAGAAACTGCAGATTTCACTATGGAAGAGGCCCTGAAATTACTTGTTTGAATCTCAGCTCTCATATACTTGCAGATGAGCCTAGGCATGGCGCGGAGGTCCTGGTGTCAGTGCTCTGGACACAAAGGTCCCTGTTAGGTGCTGGATGGCCCAAGTGGTTTGAACGTGGACGCGTTGCTTGGGGTGGACAGTTGGGTTTGCATGGGCAGCTCTTCCCTCAGCCAGCTCCCCTTTGCTCAATTTTCCTTTTTCTTATTGCGGCAGAGAAAAAAAATGTCCTGGGAAAGTCACCTGCAGGAGGGTGTCCAGCCCGGGTCGGTTCATTAGCGAGTGCTGCTGGGCTCGTCGGTAGGATCCAGAGATTGGATATAAATGGTAGGAAAGCATGGGAGAGGTCTCTGCAGCTGCGAAAGAAGAGGATTTTAAGATTATCTCTAAATAGCCTCATGGTAGCAATGTCCAACTTGGAGTCTGCAAAGAGTAGCCAATTTGGGGGATCTTCCTTTGGGCACCACTGCCATGGTTTTCCTGGAAGCGGAGCAGCTCCGGAGCGATCCCAGCCTGGCCGAGCTGCGGTTCGGTTGTGCCTCCAGCTCCGTCCCCTTCCTCGAAAGGCTCCGGCTTCCTCTGCCCGATGGCTCCAGCAGCCCCGAGGTGCCGTGAGGATACGCCGGGAAAAGCTCGGAAGCGTCTTAACCGCTCGGGAAGCGGAGCTGGAAGCCTCCTGCGCTCCGACGGCTTTCGGCATCTCCAGGGCTCTGTGGTTTCCCCGGAGCTGCACTCGGGCTCGCCAGGTTGGAGACGCTTTCGCTTTTCGGTGCGGCGAAATCCAGGCAGCTCCGACTGGGGTAATTTTTAAATCAAGAGAAAACACGCACAGCCCAGCAGCGCTGGCCCGTTTGGGAAAGTCGCTGTTTGCTTTCTCTCATAGGAAGAATTCAGGCCAGCTCAGCGCTTACCCTAATCCATTCCTTTTCTTTTTGCCCTAGATTATTATTATTTTTATGAGAATCAAAGTTCTTGCTTTTACTTACACCGTCCTGGCTTCAGTGCACTGCTGTGGGTAAAGCCGGACCCTTGGTCTGCCCAAAGCTTCAAGCTGCGGCCTGGAATATCCAGAATTGGGATTTGCAAATTGGGATTTGCAGCCCGGTTGGTTTTATTTTGTTTTATTATTTTGCATTTTTTTTAGAAAGGATACTGTGAAAAGTCAGAAAGGATCAGATGTCCTTGATTTACCCAGCCAGAGCGGAGATCCGTAGCCCACGTGCCGAGTAAGAGTCAAAAAGGTATTTTTGGAGGGAAATTGCAGCCTGCTGGGGCTGGTGACCCAGTTTTTGTGCACTGGCACAGAGGAGGGAATGTTTGTTTTTAACAGCAGTGCAGTGGGATGAAGCTGCTAAATGCAGCTTCTTCCAAACTGGGAATGCGTTGGAGCGACACTTGTCCCTTCTTGTGTAAAAAAACAGGATGAAAAAAAAAAAAGACCAGTCTAAAAATGCCTGGAATCTTCAATCTGAGCATTTACAGTTTTATTGGCATGAGTTTGTGTTTTGCATCTATATATATGAAGTTCCCAGAGATCCCCTGTTATGGTGTGAAATCGACTCTTTCTTGAAACGGTGGGAAATTTGTAAAAAAAAAAAAAAAAAGGCATTTCCACACTCTTTTAGCTAAAAGCAAAATAAAAAAAAGACTTGAGCACAATCCAAATGCAACAGCTTCCCAGCAGGCTGCAGGTAATGAAGGGAGCACAGGCAAAGCAGCTAGTTAAATTGCATTAGTAAAGAGAAGACTTTCCAACCTGCTATAATGCAAGTTCTTATTTTATTTTATTTTATTTTATTTTATTTTATTTTATTTTATTTTATTTTATTTTATTTTATTTTATTTTATTTTTGTTTCGTTTTTTACAGCAACACCTTTTATTCCGTAACTGTGAAAGCCCCTGCTCTTCCTCACGAGCAGGACGCTGATTTATCCTTCTCATCTTATTTATTATCGATCCATTACTGGTACTCCCCGCGATGTGCCCAGGGTGTCCCCAGCCTGCGCTGGAGCCGTGTTGAATCACTCTGTATCTTCTGACAGCTGGAGCCACAAGTGTCAGTAGATGGCAAACTTCTTATTTTAAATTATATTTATAGAAAGCTCCATTTTCTTTATTTTTTTTTCTTGTTTTAAGTGACCTAGTGTGCTGTGGCATTGAGGAGGAGGTTTTGCTGATGCTGGGATGCGCCTCCTGCGCAGCCCTGGGTTGCTGGCACGGGGCTTTGGCTCTCGCTTTTCCCATAGCTTTTCCAAAAAGCTCCTCATGGTGCAATCCAGCAAAGTGCACCAGAAACCCGCTGCGAGGCAAATCCCATGCAAGGATCTGTGTGTATTTTGGAGGTGGAGGGAGCAAGCCGACCCGGGCGGGAGATGCAAGAAAAGCCAACGCTTAAGGAGTTTGTTTGCAAGCAGAAGTGCGTTGTGGCGCGTCCCCGCTCTTCTCGTCGTGGCTCCGGGCTTGCTTTGCTCCGCTCTGTTCGCGGCTGTAGGGCCCCGTGTGTAATGTTATCAGATAGGCTCGTATTTATGGTCACTGCTGTGCTAATGGGATGCTTGCAGGCTCTGCATCGTGCTGGCTTAGGGACATCCTTGTGACAACCGAACCGGTCACTAAGCCCTGCCACCCCGGCTCCTTCCTGCACCCCGAGCAATGCTGCGAGAATACATTAACCCAGGGGAGGAAAAACAACAAAGCAACCCAATACCCTACAGGTGCGCTGCATTAATGCTCTTTACTCCGCTTGGATTTTCTCAGGATACCCAAAGGATACTTAACTGCTGCTGAGAGGAGGGCACAGTTCCACCTTTTGGAAACTGCAACCACTGTAGCCGTTGTGCAGACGTGTGCGTGTGGGTGTGCGAGCGGGCGAGCGTGCGCGCGCGGCTGCCTCGAGGGCGAAACCAGCCACCTCTTTCCAGTCGTATGTTTGCCGTGACTTTTCATAACCACACTTGAACTCGTGGGCTTGGTTTGAAGTGTTCAAGGAGCAGGGCGTCTTTCTAGCGATGGTATGTCGGTCGAAATTTAAGGAAAATGTACACAAGAATGAATAAACGAACTTTAAAAATAACACGTCGTGGGTCTACCTGTGTTTACCAGGGTGGAAATGTTGCTGGGAGCACCTGTTTTATTGCTTGTGTTACTCGAATGAGAGATTTTTAAGCATCGTCTGGCTTCTAACAGCTTTTGCCCATCACCTCCACTTAAGCCTTGCATTAGGCTGTGCATCTGTCATGGTGCAAAGCCAGGTTTTGCCCTTAAATCACTGGGCTCAGGCAAAAGGCATTTTGCTTGAGTGAAGCAGGCTGGTCATCCCAAAACAGGAATTGCTCCCCAGTGCTCATGGAAATAAAGTTACGCTTCCATTTATATCAGAATTGCTGAAAACAACATAAATCTGTTCCTCTGCTGACCCTGCACACCAGCAGCTGAGCTGATGCAAAGGGATGAGTCAAACAGAAATAGCCTGGGTAATGCAATAACCTCTTGGGGCTCAGGGAAGGAATCTGCATCCATAGTGGATTCCTTCCCTCCACACCATTGGAGAGGGTACCTGGTGCCACTGGTGGTGTGAAGCCATAAAACCATCTCAGGAGCTGCAGGAGGCATCACCTTTTCTGGGAATCCTGAGCAAAACAGCTGCTGGGGTCTTATCTGCTGCGGTATGTGCAAGCGCTGTTTAAAAGGAAGAAATTAAGAACTGTACTTTTATCAAATCAAATTACCCTAGTATGTGCAGGATATTTATGCGTCGGTACTTTTTTTTTATTAGAGCTTTATCTCACTGTAATCAATTCCAAATACAAAACTATTTTTATCGCTGAAATGCAGCAGTAATTTATAAGATGTAGGGGGAACGCACACGAGATGCCAAAAGCGATTTTACAGCGCCTCTTTTGTTGTCATCTACAATGCATCAGCTCTTGCCTTCAGCCTCCCATCAATTTTAAAAGCCCCAGGATGAAAAAATAAAATAAAAAGGAGTGAGTGTGCTGAGGCAGCTGCCAGCCCCTAAAACGGCCGAGCGATATGTGCGCACCTTTGGGACTGCTGTCGATGGAACAAGGCGCAGTAATGTAAGCCGTGCTGAGCTTCGTAATGACATTATTTTAGTTGGCAAAATGGCAGATCTTGTTCTCGCTGTCTCCGTTGCCTACTGGATAGGATTTCACGTGTGTACGGAAAAAGAAATGGTGAGATAACACCCTGCACTATCACAACTGAGGTTACATTCGAATGAGGGGAAGGAGAAACTGAGGAAATTGGTTCCTTGCAGTGAAGTGGGAACCTCCAGTTTTCTTTATAGCAGGCAATACTTGACCAAATGTAGTCCTTGCTTTGCAGGTTGGATCTAGTGCTGATTGGTTTCCTCGTGGCTAAACATGTGTGTTCATGATTTGGGGTTTAAAACTTCAATTCTCTTCTTTCCAAGGGAGATGTCACTTTGTTCTCTAGAATGACCCATAGTCCCTCCTCACAAAGCCACGTTTCACCCTTTGGTCACACCTCTGGTCATCACTCGGGCTCTCTGTGGCTCTACCATCACGTAGGTACATGGTGGTACACTCCAAGCTCTCTATTGCAACACTTTATTGGTGTATCTTGCATATAGAAATGATGTAGCTTACAAATCTTATAGATGGAGGCACTTAAATTCTATATTTGACTGCCTGCCAATCCTCATGTTATAAATCATGTGATGAGTAGACAAATTGGGATGTTTTCTGCCATACAAAAATCATGCCCTTTTAATACCCAGTGATTGGGCTTTGTGTTGATAAACTTCTGTCAACATGTTACTATTAAATAAATTATAAAGTATTATAAATACTCCTATTAAGTTCTAAAGTGTTACAAATTGAATAACACTGCATAGTTTTAGCGAGTTATAAATGGGAAATGTGCGTAAGGAGTGTTAGGAAGACACCTTCTTGTTTGCACGCCGCTTGCACATCAAAGGGTTTTTGTGGAATAATCATAATAAAAAAAATCCCTCTTGAAGGAATCATTACTAAAGCATTTCGCATGCAGATTACTCCAAGCCTGAGCTCTGCGCTCCTCGGCTAGGTTAGGAGATGAAGGCCAAGATTTGCTGATTGAGATCAGATGGCTGGTGGCGAGAAGGAATCTAGATGACTTAACTGGAGGGATTAAACTCGAGTCTTTTGGCTTCCATTTGGCTGTTTTATAAACTCCGCGCCGGGGCCAGCTCGCTGGGCTGGCTTCCCCTCGTCTTCTGTGTGTGATGCTAGAGGGACGGCCGTGCTATCAGCCAGCCGGTCGGTGCGAGCCGGCCAGACGTCCTGGGTGAGAAAGGAGGAGGCAGCGTCGCTGCAAGCTAAAATTAGCGCCCGCGGCACCCCAGCCCCACCTGACCTGCTGCCTGGAGCACCTGGGGCAGCGGCCTCCAGCCTGCCGGATCCCGCCAGCTTCCCGGCTGTTTTCCATGTGGATCCAAACAGCGTTGGCATTTCCATGAGCTCCATCCTCTTTTCCACCCTCCCTGTCTGCTCTCCTGAAGGCCAGGGAGAGGCCGGGCTTCATATCATCTTGAGATCCTGTGTTCCTCAACCGAGCACCGTGGCACGTGGACATCCAGCAGCACGAGCACATCCGTATTTTTCCCAATCTGTGGACTGTTGGGAGCGCCCGGCTGTTCATCCCTGCTGGCACTTCTGTTGTGAGCATCAAGTGATGCCCAGGAATGGGGGTTTGGTTCCTGGCACGCCGTGGCTGAGGCTGCACCCACCAGACCTACCCGCATGGGCACAGATGAAGCTCTTGCTTCTCTCTCATAACTCTCACTTTTACAACACTGATTGAAACCCAGAGTGGAAATAAAAAGTCAGATTTACTCTATGTTTTCCTTCCCCTCCCTTCCATTATCTTCTCACTTTTCCATCCGTCCTTATTTCACATGCCTCTCAAATTGCATCCCCTTGGTTTTCCAGCTATTTATTGACCTAGTCCTAATTCCCTACTTCCAAAAATATGTCATGAATCCTGCCTTTGAGTCACTCTCCTTTTGCTTTCCAGGCTCACCTCTCTGACCGTGTTTTCCTGTAAGAGATAAGGAGAGGGGATTTGTAGAGTAATCGCAGCAGGATGCCTGCATTTCATTCATAGATCTGTTGCCACTGGCTCATTACGGAAAATTAGGAGAGTTATTTTACCTTTCAGTGCCTCACCTCAGTGTCACCATCTGTAAAACAAGGCTAATAATTGTTATCTCTTCCTCGCAGGAGAACTGCAGGGCTTCACTAATGACCATCTGCTAAATGTTCTCAGAGCCTCACATGAACATTTCTACTGAAGTGCAAATTATTATTAGAAACCAGGGATTGTTACTGGATTGATATCAAATCGTTGTCGACAGCCTCTCTGCAGGGAAAACTCAGGCGCAGCCAACAAGAACAAGCTGCATGTTTTGAAGTTGTGCAGTTGATTATATTGGCTTTCATCTTCTGGTAAGAGGATCCTCTGCCATCTGAACTCTCTGATCTCCGGGAACACAATTCATCCAATCAGTCTGGAGGAAAATAAACCTCCTAAGACAAAAAATAAAGTATCCACCTGAGATCACATGGAAGATGTCAGTTAGTCCCCAGCCTGCAAGACTTAACTCTTGTAAACCCAGTGTCTTGCTGGCCCACCAAGCAATGCTTGAGAGCTGTATAAGGCATCCATTGCACATTCTTGGTCTCATAAAGCTTAAAAGTGCTGCAGAGATCCTCGTGGACTAACTTATAATTGAAAACACGCAAATATTTTTACAGCAAATTTGGTGCCACTGAAGGCTTATGTGGCCTGTCTCAGGGATACTCTTGGATCCCTTGGTAGGACATGGAGATTGGGGATGCAGCGAGCGTGCTGCTCACGGGGACAACTGCAAGGACCAAGCATCGAGAAGCAGAGAGCATTTTCCCCCATGGCACTAACAGGGCAATATCTAACCAGCAAGGCTCCGAGATGACCTGGATTCGCTCCCCTTTGGTACCATTTCGTGCCATTTTGCTCCCTGCTCTTCAGCACTCCTCTGTTTTCATGTAGAACAAACTTGTAGTGATGCTGTTACCATCCAGCAGCCGTAGCGGGGCTGGAAAACCTTCATGCTCATGAAAACTTTTATGAAACCACACAGCATGAACTCACAGCAGGAGAAACAGGGTAGCTGGAGCCTTGGGAAGCTCCGAGATTGGCAGGAGCAGCAGCAGGACCAAGGGCCATGGGACTCTGTGGCTGCAGCGATGGGAGCTTCATCTCTTGCTTCACCCAAAGGTGCTGTAGGCAGTAAAAATGAAAAAAAAATCCCTTTTTTTTTTTTTAATTAAAAAAGGATAATAGCATCTTCCATTAAAATTTTAAAAGACAATGCCCTATGGTTAAAAATGTACCTATAAAATAATATGTGCCTTTTGGCTATTTCCTATAATACATGACTTGAGTCGCATGGCTCTCATTAAGACACCAGAAAATGCTGTAAACTGGCATTTATAAGCTCAACGTAGGAAATTTCTGTATTTTTATTTTGAATTTATAATCCCAGGCCAAGATTTGCTGAAAGATATGAAACTTTATGTGAGGTTTTGGAAATGGAATGATTTCTGAAGCAAAACAGTCTTCTTTTGGTACAAACTCCCATCTGTTCAAATCTGACATTTTCTTCAGGCAAATACTATTTTTTTTTTGCTTACAAATATGCAAATATGAAAGAAAAAATCTGGATAAGAGCATAGTCACTAATAGTTTAAAAAATGCAATGTTATGAAATATTAACATTTTAAGATAAGACTACTTAAAATGCATGGCAGCATAAACACGCCTTCCTTGCCCATCTCTGCTGAGTCAGGCTATGCCAGAGCAGATTCCTATAAGTATTTACTTGTGCTGCTTGCAAAAATAAAGAAAGGAATTGAGAAAATGATGAGACAGGGCACGCTGAGAGCTTTTGTTCCCAGACCATTTGGTGCACGGGTGCTCCCTCCTAAGGAAAGGTAAAATTTGGATGTGTTAAGTTATTATTCAGTGTCTTTAAGCACTCCAGAAATCCCTATTCACTAGGTGTTGTGGCTGGATACTCCTCATAACAAATGGCGTTTGAAAGGACGTTGAGCAAAGCCTGTGGTGGCTGAAAGGGCAGGTGAAGCTATGGAAAATAGCCCTGATTTTCCATACTGTGGGAATGGGGCTGCTATTAAATGGTCAGAGAGAGTAATTGCTTTAAAATAATAGTGGGGAGCACTTGCTGGGCCCTTGCTGGGTTATCCCAATCATGGTTTCATCAACCTTGAGTGCTGCAGCTGTTAATTCACCAGGAGGAGCCCGTGCACGAGCCAGCTCCCCAAAAAGCACTTTCCAAAAGGAAAGAGCGCCGCTTTGCTGGGAAAGCGCCGATCCTTTGCCTGACCCCTCCTCAATGAACCAGACCGGAGACAGAAGGACGTCCAAGAGGCTACGCGGGAGAACGGCCACCGTGGTGCTCGGTGCCTTCCCTGCCTGCATCCCCTCCGGCATCGCCTGTCCCGACGACCGCAGGAGAAGGGCGAAACGGCGACTCCAGCGGTACCTTTGGCTTATCGGCGACAGGACAAATTGATACCAGACTTGTAAGAGGGTGGGGAAACATCTCTCCATAAAAAAGAATCTAAATTTACCATCGTGTTAACAATTCTGTAAGACTTTTTGGCAACTTCGAATGGAAATTTCAGAAGCAGATGGAAATATTTGGAAACGTATAGAACACATGAGCCTGCAACATCCATTTTTATTTTCTCATTGGGAGCGTGGAATGGTTTCATGTTGCCTTTAAATTTTTTTTTTCCTTCTCTCTTCTGGATGTGAGGAAAAGCAAGGGGGAAAGCAGGCGACAGCTATAGGCAGGAGTTCTCGGTTGCTTTTGCTCCCTTGGCTCCCCTGTGTGGTCCGGGACAGGATGCAGAAGGACACGGCACCGGTGCAAGGACCCATCGGGATCGGGAAGGCACCTGCTGGTCTTGCTCCATGAGCCCTTGCAAGGCAATTTACCTTGTCCAGCTTGGCTTGGCGTGGATGATCTGTGTCTACCACCCAGTAGCGTCAAGGCAAGACGTAAAGACCTCGGGGATTCTTCAATGAAGATGATGTAGAGTGTGCAAAACTGATTCTGCTGCTCCTGATGGTCCCCAAGGAGAGGACGCATGGCCGAGACGTCCTCAAGTCAATGGCAATGTGCTCCAAGTGGCCCTTCTTCAGCAGCAGGGTTGTGCTAGAGGATCTCCAGAGCTCCCTTCCAACCTCAGCCCTTCTCTGAATCTTGATTCTGTGCATGGAAGGTGTTAGAATGGTGAATGAGACATTTCCATCCCCTTTGCCTACAGAGCAAGAAAGGCTTTTCATTTTTAGGCCGTATAATCCATCACCTAGCATGAAATTCAGTGCAATCTGACAGGACTCATTAACAGCAATAGACACCCCTCCATGCAAAATCCGGGGTAAAAATAACAGTTATCCATTACCAAGACTGCTCCTGATCAGTAAGGACTAGCAATAGATGAATGTACTGTGTGTTTTTATCTTCCTGAGGGCTGCTCTGTTCTGGTAGGACAGACATTAACTTCTTCTTATGTGGGCAGCTCATTTGGAAACTGAGGCATTTTCCAAGGTGTTTACATTGTCCCGCTTCCACCGAATCTCAGCAGCTCTTGGAATATCCGCGCTCGAAGCCTTTAATTAGAACAGAGACTTCTGGGCCTGGTGGTTGCAACATTTATTGTGCTTGGAAGGGGATTGAACTTCTATTATAGCAACAGCAAACTAACGCGGAGCCAACAGCAGTTATGACAGTTATCACATCCATGGCGAGATACACTTCTCGATAGGAAAAGCTTTGGAAAATGAGCGCAGTTTTCCCTTGAAGTACGGGGAATGAACTTGGGTGATGACAGAATGTCTTCTCTGGGAGCCACTCGAGCAGCAAACTGAGAAAAATCAGTCAGAAGTTCTTCGCTGTCTCTGTAATTAATAATAGCATTTACAGCTCCTTCCATTCCGCGGTAGGAGCTCAAAATGTGGCCGGCTGAGAAATTGCCTCCCTGTCTGGTGGAGGCGGCTGTGGCTCTTGAGAGCAGGTAGGAAGCGGGTGGCCGTGGAGAAGCGGTATCTTTGGGTTGTAGCGTCTCCCTCCAAACCCTCCCCTTGATACCACGTTCAACATGCAGAAAACGTTTATACTGATTAACTGTGTGCTCGCCCCGCTTAATTGGAATGTGATCCCATGTGTGACATGGAAGCTGTTACAGTAATTCCTGCTTTATTGACTAGTGGTGCATAATTATATTGTAATCCTGCTCGCCGTGATAAATATGCCCAACACCCTTGCAGCTGCTTCGAGGCAGGTTTAAACCTCATGCTCAGACAACTTGAGCAGATGCCGTGTACCTTAGTGCATCCTAAATCAGAGCAACAAACAAACCACCCCCCTACACTAGGCTTTATTCAAAGCAACCAACAAGTATAAAAATGCAATAACTGGAAAGCAAAATCTTCTATGGCTTGGGAATCATATTTCTATTAAATCATTTTATTACGAGTATATGCAAAATCTGTTTTGCTTGCAGCCCACTTTTCATCTTTAACACCTTGAAGAGAGAACGGTAAAAGATAAATTTGAAAACAACCCAAATTTATTTCACTTGGAAATACAAGGCACTGAGGCTGAACATTAATAATAAGAAGCAGTCGGATTTTTCAAAGTTAATCATTTTGTAGTCACTAAGGAAGGCCCGTTATCCATAATGTGGATAAATGTCTTTGCCTTTCCCTGTGATTCATATGCTAGCAGGGATTCCTGCTTTTGGCTATCCTTCCTCCGAGGTGTTTCAGTGTTTTTCCCGCTTCCCTGTGCAGTTATGATGTTATGAACCAAGCCAGCTCTCCTCCTGGAGCCTGGGACATTTCCCCTTTCCTCCTTGGCCACCGTCACTATCCGATGCTGCCACTTGGGAGCTGGAAGAGGGTCCACAGGTGGAGGCCAAGGACACCAAAGCAGAGACTTTGCCACTTCTCGATGTTGGTGCTTTTGTGCTTCACACAGATTCCTCCTCTTAGCCAGAACCTGCTCCATAAAATAAGGCAGTCCTGGATCTCCTGTCTTTGCCTATCTCCTACCTGGTCATAATCTGGAAGATACAGCCCTTTACCAGGACTCCTCGTCCCTTTGTGCATTAACAGACCAACGTTTCCCCTTCTGTAGCCTACAAAGATATTTCAACACAAAGGCTGACCTCATGGCTTGTAAGTCCATGTGCTGGGATTTATTTTGCCGAGATGCTACAAGATGCTTCCCATGGCATGGGGGGCACCAAGGGACCCTTACGGGGCAGAAAGAGCGGAACAGGACCAGCTTTGCAGCCACCCTGTGCCCCGTCGCACCAGGGAGAGCCCCCAGGATGCTGAGCATCCCGAGTGTCCTTTTGCATTCCTGGGCACTGTGCCCTTCCCGCTGCCCTTCGGAGCACGGAGGCTTCACTGGGCTCATCGGGGTTGACGTGGTGGCCAGGGCCGCACGGTGGCAGCATCCCCGTGGCCGTGGCCGTCTCCGTCTCCGAGGCTTTCTGCAACGGCTCTCGCGACCGTGTCCGAAAAGCACTTTCCAAGCAAAAGGAAACAAAGCAACACGTGAAATAAACCCCCCTCGTGGAAAACAGCCGGAGTTTGGCTCTTGTTTGAGAACTTGTGCTGGGAAAATGGGAGCTGCTCAGAGGACGTGCACAGCTCGTTGCACCCCGCCAGGTAGTAGGAAGGTAACACGAACCTCCTGATGCACAAGGGAAAACGAGGCTGGGTGCTGAGTGTCTGACAAAAAGCTGGCTGCAGTACGAGCTGCTACCTCATCATCCTTCAAAACATCCTCTCCCTCCTCCTCTTCTCCCTCGTGAAACACTAGAAGATAAAAAGAAGGGGAAGGCAAGCAGGGGCTTGGTAATTTGGGAGCTAATGCAGACTTTGCATCTGGTCTACCGAGCATTAAACTCTGGAAACACTTGGAGGAGGAAAAGATCCTTTACCATCATGATGGATGATGCGTCCGGGGTAGGGACAGGCTGACTTCAAGCAGGGAGCACAGAGCGGCCAGGGCAGCATCAAGGGGTTTGGATTTGACATAACTCTGTCAAGCCAGAGCATCCCACCAGCATCCTTACCAAGAAAAAAAACAATGTTTTCATTATCTCCAGACTTCCCTTTTCCATAAAAAAGCTCTGAACAGTATCAAGAGCAGTAGGGGCAATCTTATATTGAAGGCTTCTGCACCAGCTTTGCCAGATGCTCTTCCAGCCATCCCACCTTTCTCCAGTGTGAAATTTCTCCTAAATTGCCTCTCTATCTGCAGAATGCTCGCTCACCACAGCTGGGCATTTCTCCTCTACACTTGCTCAGTGCTGAGTCCAGAGTCCTGGTGCGATGGGGCCACGGGTACAGCCTCAATCTTTCCTATTATGCTGGAAAAGTTGGGTATTTTATTTTATTTTATTTTATTTTATTTTATTTTATTTTATTTTTATTTTTATTTATTTGTTTTTTCCTCCTCTAGGTGCTGCAGTGTATCTGAGCGTGCGTTGTAGGTGCAGCTTGTAAAGCCTCCCTGCCTCCGACGCGCGTGCCAGGCGATCCAAGCAGGATACAATGGAATATGCTGAGTGTTTTTTCCATTGTCTGGGATAATTCAACCTGGCACGAAGGAATTCTTTAAGAAAACACAGACAATCAGCTCTAAAAGAACTTGCAGGCGTTTAAAGGTGGCGACTTCACGGATATCGGGCCAGCAAAACAGAACTGATCTAGCCAGCGTTTTGGCTGTGACTTATTAAAAATGACATAACTTCAAACACTGTCTGGAAAGGTTGGTAACTGAGACCAACAGCCTTGATTTGGAGCAATCCTGGAGCAGTCTATAAAAACAGAGGTGCTCTGGGTTTTGCAACCTGGTATCCCTGGCAGAAGAATTAAAGTCTGAAACATGGAAAAGGAGGATTGCAAGAGTGAGGGCCTGAGACGCTTCTTTTGGACCTGTTAGTCTAGGAAAATGCTTGGAGGTGTTGAAAAAAGTCCTCAAAAGCGTGCACAAGGCAGTGGATGATTTGACAGCTCCCTGAATCCATTGCACCAAGAGCCCATCCCAAGTCTCCTATGTCATCCTGCCATACTCAGGTGGGTTGGATGGAGGAAGCCACCAGTGAATTCCTGGAGCACCTGGAGCACTGGCCAAGCTGCCTAGGAAAAAAATAAGCAGAAAGAGGAATATCCGTGTTATTCACCTCTGCGGAGGAAGAGTCATGCCTTTATCTACCTTCCAAGAAGAGGTGCCAGCTGCGTTCAGCAGAAATGAGTCCTGGTTGAAAGCAACTACAGTTCCTCGTAGCTGCTGGTTTTCTGAGGATTTTTTTGGGATGCTTCTGGTCTCCAAGGCTGGTCACCCTCCCCTACGCACAACCATGTGCTTGTTGCTCATAGGCGCGGCGGGGGAACGGCGCGGCTCCATCGGCAGAGCGATGGGGTGACTCACGGGGACTTCCAAGCCAGCTATCCCCAGCTGGGGTGAATTAGCACTTTGACTTCAAGGGAGCTCTGCCGACTTACCCTAGTCACTGACCTGGCCCAACTGCCCCATTCCTGCTTGTGGAAAATCTATGAGCAGATAAAAAAATTCCAAACATTTCTTGGCTTGTTTAATGAATCCCCTTTATTGAAGGATTTATTTTTGTTTACTTTGATGATGTACAGAGCCCTCTCCAGCCTCAGTCATGAGACCCACCCCGAGCATCCCAGGGACTTTTCCATGCCTTGATTTGATAAGTGCCCAAGTAATTTCCTCACACACGAGGTGTTGAGAAGCGAAAACTCAGGTTCACCTTCTCTCCCTCTGGAAAGGGATGTTCACGTCTTGTGCTAATTCACTGATCTACGTGAATAACTGTGGAAAATATTCGGCATTGCTCAGTCCCAGATATAACGTGATTAAATACATCCCACAATTATGCTTAGTCTAAAATTATAGGCCCTTGAATATCTTGCATAGTGCTCACAGCTGGTATATCTAAATTTATGGTCCCCTTGAATGTGAGCAGCGTGCCCCAGAGCATGGACTATTGTCCAAGGGGACCCGGCCAGCGAGAGGGATGGAAGGTGCAAGAGGAACTCGTCCCGTTTAGTTTTCCAAATCTTCCTAAATTCCTGGACGAGCTCCCACGGTGTTGGCTGGAAGGACAGAGATTCCCCCCAATGCTTTAGGCACCAGCACAGAGCAAAGCTCAGCTCATGCAGGAGCTGGACTGGGTTTTAAGGGAGGTTTTTGCCATCGTTTGCTTGGAGCAGCCACTCAGCACAGGGCACCCACTGCTCCCTTGCACGTCCCAGCCCGTGCCCAAGCGCCTCGGAGGAGGAAAGAGCTCTTTTCAACTTCTTATTTCCCACTTGGGCTTTATTTTTCTTTCCACCACCTCTTGACCCTGGACGTGGAAGTGCGGGCTGGCTTCCACTGAGCTGCGAAAGTTCTCAGCATCTTCTTTCCTTCCTGCAGACATCAAACGGGGGCTGCAGGCCCGGCTGCACGTTACCGCACGGCGGGTTTTGATCCTTTCAGCCTCGGAGACATCAATCTTCTTCCTCTTTCTTTCTCTGTTTGGATGTCAATCCTTTCCTGTGTTCGGAAGTTTCTCAGGAGAAAATTCAAGTCAGTTTATTAACCGGTTATTTGCCTGTCAATTTTGCCCCGGTGATGCTTATCATCACTCTTGATGTGCAATATGTGCAAAACCCTGCAGAAATTCTCCTGTTCTCCATGCCACTTGGATAAAAATGGATAATCCATCTCAAGGATGCACGAGCACTGCCCTCCTTAGGCTGCTTCTATTCCAGGGGGTCGGGTGCCGCAAATGAGCGGTGCTATCCTACAGCCAGGAAATTCCAGGATACAGGAATAGGGGCATTAAAAAGCCTGCTGACAGGGACACGGCTTCCTGATGATATGAAGGAATTGGTAGAAAAAACTCATGGAAAATTGCAGGGAAATAATTACATAGAGGAGTTTCTCCTTTCATATGCATGTTCCTGAGCTTACTATGCCTACTACCACCATCAGGCAGCCACCACCACCATCATCATCATCATCATCACTGAAGAAGCAGGATGCAGCAGCCTTCCCCTTCCATGCCCGGCCCAGCAGCAAGCACAACCCGGGCACAATATGGGCACGCAGCCCCGTGCCCGCTGCAGAGCAGGCACATGCTAAGCCCCGGCCGCCCCCGAGCAGACTATTTTTAAAGCAATTACTTGAATGCAAAAATTTCAATGATTTACTACCAGGACCATTTAAAAAAAAAAAAAAAAAAAAAAGTGGGAATGGGGCGGGGGGAGGGAAGGTCATTCCAGTTTCTTCCTGCTTATACCCCCGGCAGCTTTCGGATACAGGATATTGCTGAATGGCAACCTCCATGCGGGATTTATTTTTAAGCCACTGATAGCTTTCTAAGTGACCTCGCTGTACATGAGCAACATCAGCCAAGAAGCTGTTTTTTTCCGGCCCTTCGACGTCAGATTGCTTCCTTTGACACCTCTGAGAGCCAAAGACTGGGAAGCGTTCGCTTCCCAAGGTGACAGCGGCTTTTTTTCCCCGGTGATACAAGTGCTGGCTTCTCCCTAGCCCAGCGTGGGGCTGCGTGAATGGCCCTGCCCTGAGGGACACAGCCCCGAGGTGACAGCCACAGGTCACCGCATTAGGGCAAAGGGGTCTGAATTCCTGAATTTTTTATCCTGGGGATAAAATGCTGTCCTGGCTGGATGAGGGAACCCACCAGGGCTAGGGCAAATTCCCTGCAGGATTCTGCCACTAGTTTGTGACCTTTTCCTTTTTTTCTCTTTGTGGAATAGATAGAATTTCAGATTAAATGCAGTTTTTCTTGCAGAATGCAAATAGCTAAATGTTGTTAGAGTGTAAGGAGCTCTGAGATACCAGGAAGATGCTGGTGTTATCCCATTGCTCAGAAACCAGGGATATTTGCCCAACATTATCCTGGTCCTCAGAAACCAGGGGTATTTGTCCAGCTTGAGTGGAGCTCCTGGGTTAGCTGTGATGGGAGCAAATGGGAGATGAGGACATCTTCGCCCCTGCTTTTTGGTAGCTTGGAGCACCCTAGCATGAAAATAACGCCCCAATCCAAGAATCCTTTTGGATCCTGTACCGGACCTGCAGAGGCAAAGGGACAAGTCACTCGCCTGGCGCGTGCCTCAATTTACCTCTTTGTACAACATAAGTCAGCACTGGTTGAAACCAGGTGCAAAGCCCCGAGCAAGAGGGATCCTTCAAAGCCATCTCGTCCCGCGTCACCCGGCGAGCTCAGGGCACCGGCCTCCGAGAGGGATTTCTGGGCTCCAAAATGTCAGAAGGAAGTGATGGGCTTGGAGGAAATTCTTGCGACGGTCTAGGAGGAAACGGGAGACGTGAAAATACACGATGTATTTTCCTCCTGCAAGCTGTGTGCTCTGTTTTTATTATCGTAAACCTGCACCCAGAGGATGTTGGAGTGTTTATTTATTTGTTTAAATGAGGTTTCTCTCCTGGTTCAAACATTCTCCTGTTGGCAACTTGCCCCACTCTGCTCCCCATTCCCATCTGCCCTCACTGAAGAGGGGTTAATTCTTCGCTGGGTGCCCCATTAGTGTTCTGGCATCTCCCTGGTCCTGGGAAGACTCTCATGGTGGTGGTTGCCATCCCCAACCACCATGTAAAGGCTCTTGGGATGGTGGGGCTGCCATCCCAAGCTCCTTCATCACTGCTGCCCTTCATCCCCCTGCTGAGGATGAACAATGTCCTGCCCCAGCGCTACAAAAGTGCATGCAGGAACCAAAACAGCCAGGTCAACCAGCTGCAAGCATCACGCTTAACTTAAATCTTGAATTTACCACCACAGAGAGGACCCCACTGATTGCACTGTGATTTCATCCAGGCTGAATTGACCCAGGGCTGCAGCAGTGGGAGCACTTGGGGCAATTCCCCCAGATGCACAAACCAACCGAGGGCACCAAACGGGGACCGGGAGGGCAAAAGCTTCTCCTTGGTGCCCTGCTGGCTCTTGCATCGCTCCCCGCGGCCTCCGGAAGCTCCGCGCACGCTGCCGTGGCAGGGAAAGCCGTGGGAGATGCACCTGGGAGGAGAAGCGCGGGGCTCGAGGAAGAAAACAGGATCTCGCGTATAAACAACATCCTCAATGGCTCAGCGAGTGAGCCGCTCTTTCCAGCGCCTGTTTTTGAACCATTGTTGCAGATCCCCCCACCGCCAGGAAGCGCAATTAAAACAAGACGGTGGGAGCTGGACGAGCCTCGCGGGACTGGACTGTCCCCTGCAGTGGCCACAGAAGCAGCAGGTGTCCCCAGCTGCGCATTGCCCACCCCTACGGCAGCGCATATCTAATTGCATTAAGGCTGAAATGCATGGATGGAGCTGCAGTCCTGCCCTTAATGGAAAATAATTTTTTTCATTAAAAAGAATTGCTATTTTTCATTCCTTTTTTCCTTCCTCTCCTCCTATAAAACAAGGATAACCTCATGCATCGCTGCTGGCAGCAAGTAGATCCAAACCACGTTGCTGTCTAAAGGGATTCAATCAGAGAGGTTCATTGGGCCAGCAAGTGTACGGATGCCACAGGTCCCAGATCAAGGAGTCTCCCCAGGATCTTCTTAGTGCCTCCCCATCACAACACGATGCATTCCCAGATGTATTTCCTGGTTTGTCCATAGGAGAACGATGGGTTTTTGCAACTTTATGAACTTTTGATACGTTCCGAGAGGTTCCCTCCATGCCCACTGCTCACCGGCACAGGGAGCAGATCTACATCCCTGGGCACAGGACCCTTGGGCTATCAGTAGATACCACCCTGCTTTATTTGATATATTTCTTACCCTGCAGGGCTTGACAGGCCTTACCGGCCTCACATGCTCCATCCTTCACTGCTGCCTCATCACTCTCCTCCTGGAGCCTGAAAATGCACTTATTCCTCCCTAAATCAGCCAACAGCTCCAGCCTGAATTTCTTCTAAATCTACCTCCTTCCCTTCATCCTTCCCTCTTCCTCCAAGACACCAATGCATTATTGCCCTTCCAAAGGCCCTTTTAAGTCCTCCCACGTCTGCAGCACCTGCTTGGGGCCTCCTGCAGCCCTGGCCACCCCGGGACAGCACGGACAACCGCTGGGAAGGAGGCACCGTGCTCTTCCTCCACGCCGCGCTCTTCCTCCTCCCGGCAGGGAGGAAGCGGCAGGTTTATTGTGGGAGAAGAGGCGAGCGAAGCGTTAAGGTGACCGCGGCAAGCGGAGGTCAGCGCCGCATCCGGCGGCAAACTTCCCGTCCCGGCTCCCACCAGAAAACAACAACACAGGGGGACGCAGCGGGCTTGTTTTTCCCTTCGCTCACCTTGGACCTACTTTCTGGACGGCGCTCGTGGCCACCCGCGTTCCTGCCCGGCAAGCGAGCATCAGCCTGGCCCAGCACGGCTCTGCACGCTGCAGCGATACTGAGATTTCCAGTGGTTTCATTGCTTGATTATTTATATTTTTATCCTGGAACTGGGCTGGAATGGGAGGGATCAAGCCCAGATCAGGTAGTTTTGGGGTCTGACAAGTGTGCGATGCTGTCGCTGTTCTCTCATCCAAGGGAGATGCGATGCTTGGAGCAGGTGAGAGCACTGCGAAGTCACCTGTCAGTGCAAGGGAAACTGGAGGAAACTTCTCTAATTTCAATTTTATATCTGTCCCCAAGGTCTCTGGACACCAACCATGATGGAGAAGACTGTCACGTAACTGCAAATGCTGCTCAGTGCTTGGTATAACCAGGAGGGCGAGCAGATCCCCGAGGAGGACCAAAACCTTTGGTTCTCTCAGTCCAGGCCACTGATTCCATCTCGGAAAACCAGCCAAAATTATGATTTAGTGACAAATGGCTCAGAAGAGCGAGTTGCTTCTCAAAGTGGAAGCGCGGTGAAAGTGGCAGTTCCTGCACCCAGGTTGTTGCGTTCCCATGTCCCGTGTCCATGTCACTTTGCAGAGCAAGGACCGGCCACCGCGGCCGTGGCACGGAGCCGCGCGGTGACACCCAGCCCTGGGGAACGCCACCGATGCCGTGATCAGCCGTGCTAAATTGAAATCTTATGATCTTCAGGGTGGTTACATAAAATGCCAATTAGTATGTGGTCTACATTGTTTCACATAAATGTTTTTCATTATATTTGGCTGTCAGCAAATGCTGGTGTGAAACCAGTTTTCATCCCCCATATGGCCACCAGGAACCGCATGAGTGTGCCTCCATCTCCCTAGGGATCCGTTATCTTGTCCTGGACGGCGTCTCCTTTTGGGACAGCGGGACAGACGCTTCCTTGCTGGGGAGGAAGAGTGCGGAGGGGCCGAAGGCCACCCTGGTCCTGCTGCAGGACACCCCTATCCTTGCCGGCGATCCGTGATCCGCTGCAATTGCTGCTTCTTCACATCCTATTTTTGCTCTTGCTACTTGGTCAATGAAGTGCTGAGTCACAGGATCCAAGCAATATTGTGCAAAATAGCCGCGAGGGACTCCTGTTTGTTAAGATGTCTGGGATGCTTCCTATTAAATAATAACAAAATGCTGTAATAATAACTTGGCAGCTCGCGGCCTCCGTCAGTCGGAATCGCAGTGCTCGTCTGCTTTCCTAAAATTCCTTTAAGTATTTCGGCAAATTACACGGGAGGAAGGAAGGCCACCTCGCTCTTGACATTTGCCTGAATACATTCTTGTAATGAGCAACTATCTTGAAGGGATGTAAAGGATGAGAAATACATCTTTGCATCACATTAATTGTCAGTAGTGAGTTTTTTTTACATGCTATATTTCCTGATAAACCTAGAACAGGTTATGAATTTAATCTTGCAAAATTTCCCAGGATACACAGACACTGATCAGCAGCGGTTTGAAGTTACATGTTGGAGAAGATCCACTCATACACACTTGGCTACTTCTACTTTGCTTTCCTGTTTCATTGCATCATTGCGTCTTTGGTAATGAAATATTTTAATTTATGCTTAATGCCAGGGCCTTAAGTTGGTATGGATACTTTCATTATTTATTAATGAAATGTGTCTCCTGATTGCTGGATTTATCCAAGCTGTTTTCCTGCCCTGGTGGCACCAGCTAACCCTGAACGCTGCATGTCGGGACTTGCCCTTCCCAAAACGTCCGTCCTGGGAAGTCTTCCCAAAGAAATACATTTTTTTTCCTCTCAGTTCAAGACAATGGAAACAAAACCAGATGAAAGATGAAATATATTGTGCTGACTCCAATACGTGTGGGGTTTTTTTTTTGATGAAAAATGCAGAGGGTTTTAAAAAATGTTTTGCTTGAATTATTATTTTCCTTTGTAAATTTTCTGAATAAGTAGGTCCTGAGTCTCAGGGAGCTGCAGTCTCATAGCACTTCAAGGGACCTTTCTTTGACCATATACTCTGTTCTCTTTCATTTCTCCTTAAAGAGCCAGGTAATTTAATGATCTCCTTGAAATTCCTTCTGTTTTTGGTCTTGTTTTGTCTTGTTTCATCCCATTTCATCAGAGAATAACCGAGAAAGTTTGTGGACGGAGCACATCACCCTGTGCGATGGGGCAATAAAATACCAGCAAGCCACACAGATACAGGTGCAGGGTTGAAAAAAATCACAGAACCAGGGTTAAGAACATCCAATTTCATCAGCTGGAAACCAGAGAGGAGGAAATGGAGCGTTAGACTTTTATGACATAGTTATGACACTGCAACCTGATGCTCTGATGAACACGATGCTCTGATGAGCAGGGCACAGGCAGTTCCCAATGTGTCCACCCAGTCACCGCAGGAGATAAGGGGCTATTCCTGTCCTTGGGCAAAGTCTAGATGAAGAGACACTTGGAAAACTGGGCAGTTGTGGTGGCTGAGTTCAAGTAAAAGTAATTGGAAGCAGAACAGGTTCAGAGAGGGCTGTTAGTTGGCCTTGAGGCTCCTCCTGTAACAGGGAACCAGAAAGTGCTGGTTTTGCTCAGTGCAGGAAAAGGAAAACTGAAAGGGAATGAAAGTGCTGCAGGAGGACACCCCAAATAACACGGATGGATGGAAAACATGGGAGAATATGGTAGCGACAGCAGATGTTTGAGGAAGGTCTCCCACCATCACAGTCAGGAATATCCTTGTGATACTGCAGGAAAAGGCAAATCAACCTCAGATCAAACCTCAGCTAATGATAAAGCCTGGGCTACAGGACGGCGAAGGGGACTTTACCACTGGTTTAATATGATTAGGACTTTTCTCCCCAGGAGTTAGTCCTACCTGTTTATATTATCAGGAGGGTCAGCATGGAGTTCTGAGTCAGGAAAAGAACTAGCTTAAATTCAGCCCTATTGAGAGCAGGAGCCTTTGGTTTGACTTCAGAGGGACCCATGCATGTGCTTAGCATTAAGGCTGTGCTTACAGGCTGTCCGGAATAATATGCTATAGTGTATTTTGAGAGCTCATTTTTACTTTTTATTACAATAATAACTTCTACAGTGACACGAATTCCAATATGAAGCGCTGAGGAATAACATATCCTTCCAAATGGTTTTCCCCTTCATGCTGTTATTAGACTACATATTAAGAGAGCAGCGTATTATAAGACAAAGCACTTTCCAGAGGCGCATTTTTCTCAGCCTCGCTACAGGTACTTCATAGCCAAAGATTAATTACATTACAGAGCCTGCTTCTGCAAACTGTAGTCAAATGGATCATTAAAAGAGAAGGATAGCGGGGACGACGGCTGGGATATTGCTTCCAAAGGGCCCAATACTTCAAGGTGCTGAGCTCTGGGTGGCTTAAATTGGCCCCTTTCTTTATTTTCTCATGTTGTTTTTGCAGAAAATTACCTGTTTGACGAATAGCCCTGCTGCGATGCTGACAGTGTATTGCATGACTGCTCCAGCGGCGAAGCTGGGGGCTGCACCGCACGGCCCAGCGTGTGGGGCTGGATAATTCCCTTTTCTTTCCCTGTTTGCCGGTAATTGCAACCTCATCCCTAAATAGCAGCAAGGTGCAGTGAAATCTGTGTCCCTGAGGCTGCTTTGGGGCTTGGAGCGGTGTCCTCGTGGCATGGGATTGCCACGCAAAGCATGGACCACGGGCAATTGCATCATGCCTGTTATGGGGTGAAATTAGCTGTCGGCAGGACGAAAACAGTAGATTTTGTGGAGAATAAGGAGAAGCGAAGGGGAAACATCCATCCCTTAGGCTGCAGTCGGTGCCCGTTGCCTCCGGGGAGAGCAGAGATAGCAGCCGGCTTGGTCACGCTGCGATGCCGACCGCCCGTCTTCGCAGCGAGGAGCAGTGACAACATTTCCATGGGAAATTAAGTGCAAAAGGAAAAGCAGAACCCAAACTCAGCTAATTTTATCTGTGGTTAAATAAAAAAAAAGCCCACTGCAAAAACTGCAAAAAAAAAGCAAAAATACAATGGGAGAAATGAGCAATATTTGCGAAATAAAATCACTCACTGACTCCTTGCGTTAGTTGCCCGTGTTAGTTAGCGTCGTTCAGTTGAGGCCAGGGTCCCCCCAAAATAGCCCCTTATGGTCCACAGAGCCTTCTTGATCCCAAGGCGAAGCCTTGGGTCAGCAGAAGGTAACTGTCACACCAGGACCTTCCAGTCTTTCATCCATTTATTGTCTCACCAACATTCCTCCTCCCTCCTTTTTCCCCTCCAAAGAGCTGCAGAAAGGTGCTGAACACAACCTGAACGTAACAGCTCTGTCTGGGGCAAAACTAAAAAGATAGAGAAAAAACTAGAACTAGAGAAAAACCCAGGGAAAATTGGCTAAAGGTTGGTGGAGGCGGTAACAGATGCCCCCAAAGAGGAAATTACAACATGTGGCAGCTGTATTTTTTTGGGTTAAGCAACTTTTTGTAAAAGTTCAAAGCATCTGGAGAAAGTAACTAGTAACGGGGTGAGACAGATTTATGGAGACCACACATGGCAACATTTTTGTATAAAATTAGTAAAAAAACATTATATCCCTAGACGAAGAGTTTAATTCGTACAAGTTTGCATTCTTTGAAGAGCAATCATATTTTGACTTAGTCAGCTGGAAGAATTGAGTAATTTCTTGGATTAACCGATCGCAGGAGTTGTAATCCATAATAAACCTGCTCATGGGGCTGCCAGGCATTTTCTCAGGGGATTGGGGCAGTGGGTTGGTTTGATGTTAGCGGAATGCAGCCCACACCACCGCCTCATCACCTGGATCTATGGGGTGCACTTAGACCAGATCATTAATCCAAGACTTTGACATTTTTTTTAATATGTGATAATTTCTTGTTTATGCGAGTTGCTGGACAGATGCATTTGGAAACAGGTCTGCTTAATTTGCTTAATACCCAGTCCTGGGCATTGCACGAAGGCATGTGCACACACCAAACAAGCATGGCCAACAAACAAGCATCATCTTGGCCCCTAATACCACCACTCTGGCCACCAATTCTGCCTGAGGCACTGATAAATCCCAACCAACCTTGAAAACAAGGATGAAAACATGAAAGTCTGAATGCATTCACTGGTCCTCTATAACCATCCATCCTCCATATATATGTATATAAAAATATATATGTGTGCCTATATATTTCAAGCCAAGTGATGCTGGAAATCACCTTTCCAGTCATGCCAAGGCCAGTCTGCAGCAGTCTGCGCTGATCAGGAGTGACCCTGCTGCAGGAGGGTTTTGTTTGCGGGGAATAAGGATATTTTGGTGTCGGTGGTTGATGCTTGTGATGCCCCATTGCCTTTCACGTGGATCCGGGGGCTGGTGCTGTCTGGAATGGAGCAGGGATGGAGCAGGGATGGAGTGGGGATGGAGCAGGGATGGAGGAGGAATGGAACACGGATGGAGCAGGGACAGAGCAGGGATGGAGCAGGGATGGATCAGGGATGGAGCAGGGATGGAGGA
>JAWLRI010000424.1:4452153-4481839 GCA_034781795.1 Crypturellus tataupa
GAGGAGGGATGGAGCAGGGATGGAGCAGGGATGGGGCAGGGATGGAGCAGGGATGGAGGAGGGATGGAGGAGGGATGGAGCAGGGATGGAGCAGGGATGGGGCAGGGATGGAGCAGGGATGGAGCAGGGATGGGGCAGGGATGGAGCAGGGATGGAGCAGGGATGGAGCAGGGACGGAGCAGGGATGCAGTCCCGCGCGCCAGTGCCAGCATCTCGCGCTCTCGCTGTCCTGGCGCTGCTCCCAGGCAACCTGATCTGCCTTTAATGCGCCCGACCGCAGCGCGGATGGTTTGAATCAAGCCCTGCCTGCCTGAGTCACTCCCTCGCTGGCTTTTATATGACATACGGAGGAGCCGTGGTTTACTTTGCCTGAGTAACAAAATTAATGTAAGAGAAACATTTTTGTTATGTGGTAACCGGGGGAAAAAAGAGAAAAAGAGAGAAGAGATGTAGAGAAACCTGGGCGGGATGTTTGTTCTCGCTCAGGGAAATGAAAGGAATCGCTTTTCCTTGCAACCACGGGGTAAAAGTTATAGAGATAACAGCAGCAAAATGGGGTGGAAATACAAGCGGGACAGTGACATGCGGGGCCAGGACTTGGTCACCCTGTGGCTCTCTTGGAGCTGGGTGCAATTTTATTTGCATTGACACAAGCTCTGTTTGGAAGGGTGCCTGTATGAAAAGATGCTCTTTGCTTTTTTTCATTCTTTCCTTTATGATTACAAAAACTAATGATTTTCCACAGGCTGTAGGACATACAAGCTAACGCTGCGAAGAGGTGCAGAGTCATGTAAAATAAACCATTGCTCAAAGAAGATGTTTTGCCATGGCAGGGCAGAGCGATGTGGATCCCAAAACCTGGGGCTCTGCTCCCACCAGGAGCCCAAGCCTTGTCCAAGGGCACGATGCTCTGGACCTTGTCATCCTGCTCTTGCTGTGTAGGATTACTCCAGATTCCTTCTGCTCCATGATTTTTAGGCTCACTTCTGCATTCCTTTATAATGCATTATATTTAGGGTCATTTTGCATTGAGTTCAATCAAAGCACCTGCGCATCCCGGTGCGGATGCATCGTGGATCCACTTTGAAGCAGGAAGCCTGAGGCTTTTACAGCAATACGGGCAAGAAAAGGAGTCCTCCCTTTGATGTTAATTACTTGTGAGCATTGCTGGCCCCTTCAAGGATCAGAAATCCATTTTACCAACATTTCTAATGTTATGAAATGCAGCATTTGGTGGGAGAGAGAAAGGTAAATGAGAAAAATATGGCTCTTTTCCCTTCTCGGATAGAGATTGCAGCTTGTTGCCTGTGCAAGCGGGAAGCCTCCACTGCTGCCCCGGGAAGCAGATGCTCTCCATGGATTTTAGACTCAGGGACTCAGCACTGTCCCCTGAATGTGTCCACATAGCGGACACTTGTGACTATCTCCTGTAAGGTGCTTTGGGCTCGTAAACAAAACGTATCCAGCAAACGCCACGATCCCTCTGCACTTCCCCTGATTGTGCTCGGGTTTTGTTTTTGCTGGTGACTCAGTGTTTATCAGCATAATAATGGCAGAAACAACTTGTGATCAGAGCCCACTTTCCCATGGGTCTCTTGTCCCTTGGCTTGTGGTGACACCCCGTGACGGGCACCGCGTGGGGTCACCTGCATCACCAGCAGAAGCCACATCTGATTTCCAAACCTTAAGCAAAAGGGAAGCAGCTCTGGTAGCAACTGCAGCGAGTGATAGTGAGGACGAAGGCAGATAGAAAGTTTATCCTCACCAGTGGGGACAGGGACAGTGACCTCATGCACCACTTGGTGTGTTTGGGTTTGGATTCTCTCCATAAGGAGAGAAAAGGCAACACCATCCACCCCTGGGTAAATAAAAGGCTCTTAATTCCATTCAAGTCATGTCCAAGCCCGCACACTGTGGTGGAATCACACATCTTCTTTGGGGGTGGCTCTTTTTTTGGTCTCTTGGCAGGAAATGGAGCCAACAAAGCCTGAGCAGAAAGCAAAATTCCCCCTGCTACACACAGATGGGTTTAACAGCGCTCCTCTCATTCACGTGTAAGTGTTTGTGTGGAAGGGGCCCAACTTTATGACAAATTTCACTAGTTTCTGGCCAAACAGAGAAGCTCTCCGGGGAGCTGGAATTTGGGGGGTGAAGAGTTTCCATCAGAACCTCATGGCAGCCCTGGAATTGGAGGCTGCCTGGAGAGATGTGAGATGTTCTCGGTTCTTTGGAAACTCATCAGATTTGGGGTGTTTTGCAGGATCGGAGTCTCTGATGGAGACTACAAGCTTGACCTGGGTCACAAGTGAGAGGAACCCGTGTAGTGGAAAACATTACCTTGTCCCATATTAATTCACAATTTTAAAATAAAACCAGGGAAGCAGCACAGGAACCAGTGTATGGTGCCAAAATTGAAGCTGCGATGCCCTCGCGCGACCTGACAACCTCAGCTGGGGAGTTTGCAGGACGGGTGGTCTTTATCGCAAGCAATAATGACCTTAGTTTGTAGAACTACGTCTAGTTCTAATAAAACACAGCTAATACGTGACGTCCTGGCAAAGTGAGCTCAGAACAGAACGCCTGCAAAATTTCCATGAAGTCTCAGCTGCTCTTTAATTAGTACCCAGAGGGACATCGAAGAAAGTTGCTAATTACGAGAACATCACAAGAACTAAACATTGTGTTCAAGTTTTATAAAGGCAACATCTTCCATTTACCGTAGATGCAAAGCGCGCCTGCGCTGGCTAATGAATGGAAAATCATGGGATTTTTCTTGAACAGTTCATGAAGAGGCATCTGCTGTTATAAAATCAACTATTTCCTTTGGAAAAGGAATGAAAATACTTGACAGAAATACCTTCAAGATTTTTTTTCTCTTTTTCTTTTTAAATATATCCCTGGGATAATCAAAATGAAACCATAAATCAAGATAGCTTTATTGAAAACTGTCAGTGCTTTTGATTCTTCATGCTGCCTGAGGTCTTGCTCATTCCCACTTCTTCTATTTGTTGTCTCTTTCTACACGGTATCAAAAAACAGCAATATTTACTTGCTACAGTGGAAACCTGAAAAAAGGAGGCTATTTGCTGGGATCATTAGTATTCCAATTTCAGTGCATTTTGTGGTTTATTTTGTTACGAAGAGCTCAGGTTGGCCAACTTGAGGCAACCAACAAGCCCCTCTCAGATTTGCATTCGGAACAAGCAGCAGAGCAGAGGAGACGGTGTCTGAGCAAGGAGCTGAGTGCTTAGGGCCAACCCTTCCAGCTCCAAGTGGTCCGATTCTCAGAAAGGCTGAATTCTTTGGAAACTGAAGATATTCAGCACTCCTAAGAACCAGACTGATATTATGTGTTCCTGGGCACCAGGTGCAAGGTTCAATTCTCCTTTTTTACAACTCTGGCAAAACTTGTAATCATTTTGTAAAATAAAGTATTTTTAACTCCTGTTTTTTTTGTTTTTGAGGCAGAATATATTAAAAAAAGTGAACAGAGGAAAAGTCTTGTTGAAAAATATTTTCCTCTATTATGAATGCACTGAGAGGCGTATCACTTCTTCTTGGAAGTGCTCAGAGGGACACGGAGTGCAGCAAGTCATGATGCAGGTCACGATGGCACCGCAGACCAGGGCTCTTGCCAAGGAAGGAGCCTTCCCTCCAAGTCCCTTGTGCCATTTTGGAGCCATTACTACCCATGTGGCAGAAACCAAGGGCTAATCAGCCCAGAGTAACACTTCCCACCAGTTATATTCTCAGCACTCGGTCCCATATCAGTAGCACACGACCAATATAAAGCCTCTCAGACAGCTGAAATTAAGGAATTTAACTTGGGGACACAGTGAGGGCAGCAAGGCCAAAGCCATCTACTGGCTCATTTGGAATGAAAGGGTGTCCCCAAATCAGGAGGTGACTTTGAGCAGGGTGGGCAGTTGAACAGAGCTGACAGGGGAATCTGCATGGTTTGCTGTGGAGCTATGTGTGACGTGCAGTTATGGGCTTAAGGAATCTGATTTCCTGCCACAAAACTCTAGGACGTTCAGGAATTGTCCTCCCTAAAGAAGCACTGTAATAGGTGCCACGACCTGGTACCCCCGCGTATCCACGGGACAGGACCTGGCTTTGCAAGTGGGAATGTTTAATGTGGAAATAACCAGGAGAGCTGAAAGTGCAGTCTCCCTGGAAGGTTTCCCGTCAGGAATTTTGAGGCTCATGCTTCATGTTGCCAGTAGGGGAGTAATCTAAACCTCCGAGCCGAGCGCATTTCCAAGAAGCAGAAGGAGGGAAGCTGGCCCTGGCCGTGGGGAAGGTGCACGGCAGTTCACGGCACGTGGCCCCGCGCCTGGCCGGCCCCTAGGTGCTCCCGCGTGGGGCCAAACTTCCAGTTGGAAATCGGATATCTTGAGAAAACGGGATTTTGTTTGTGCTCTTCAAAGCCACAAGGCTGGAGCAGGGGAAGCTGGGACCTGTTTTCCCTTCCTGCGCTCCCCTGGCTCCCTCTTACGGAGGATTAAACTGAAGGGCAAGGAGGCCACAGCAGAGTCAACGAGGCCCTTAATTTTCCATAAAAGAAGATGACTGGCTGTTAAGGTTTTATCGGATTACGATAAAGGCTCTTTGCACTCAGGAGACTGTGGTTTGCTTCCCGGCATCGCTGGCAGGGCTGCAGCTCGTGACCACAGATTATAGCAGTGAGAGTCCAAATTTCCATCTTCCAGCCAAGGGTGCTGATCCCTGGAGCCGCCTGGCCCGGGCAGGACCTTCAGGATCACTCTGGATCTGTGATGGGACCTTCCATTGGGATTCAGGTCCCCTGTGGTGCCACCAGACCTGGTGTGGCCTCAGCAATGGGGCTGCTCCAGCATCTGGGACCTTCTCCACTGAGGGATGGGAAGAGGAGCAAGATCCAGCTGTGCTGCCTGCTCTTTACAAAGCAACATTTAAGGATAAGTCATCTTCTTCAGCGGCCTTTTATACTGCAACCCTCTGGAGTGAAGTCTCCCTCTTTCATCCCAGGTGTCTCATACCTTGCCAGGCAGTCTGGAGAAACGAAGTGAAGGGAGAAGAGCAGTTTGTGACAAATGCATTTCCCTCCCCATGAGCCAACCTTGTTTTTGTTTTTGTTTTTGTTTTTTTCCCTAAAATCCACATTTCTGTAGGAAAAGCACTTTATTAACGCCGCACATCTTGCTTCGGCACAGCGAGCGCGGGTGTCTTGTTTGTCAACGAGCAGATGGAGTTGCGGGAAGCCCTGCCATATGAAAGTGACGGCTTGGATTGATGTATGGGAAGATGTATCTGTATTTGAAGCTATAAAAGAGAATGGAGAAAAAGAGAATCTTTTTTTCTCCCTTCCTTTTGTTGCAGTTGATGCATAAAAATATATATATGTAGTCTGCGAAGGAGATGTGAGTTGTGATTGAAATAGCACAGTGATGCTGCAAAACCCTGCTGGCTTCTAGCTTGTCCTCTTCTGACGACTCTGCCTCACCAGGACCTTGTTATATTGAGACCTATTGAGGTCTTTTTGTCCTCAGTAGAGAAGGGGACAGCAGCAATGTGTCTGCAGCTGCAAATGGGACAATACCTGGTCACTCTCTGGGTGTCTCCAAGGGTGGCAAGGCCACCTCTCCACCACTGCAGTCCTGGGTTGAGCTTCCAAACTTGCATGTGCGGAAGAGGCATCAAATTCCTAAACAACACACAGTGAGAAACCAAGAAAAGGAAAGGCTGGAGCTTGCTCTCCTGGTGAAGTTGTGCTATAACAGTCCATCTTGGTGGATGCGTGTAGCACAATGTCATTAAATCTCCCTGTTGCCAACAAAAACGGAACCTTCTATTTTCAATGAATGCATCCTAAAAAGTGTATATCTACTGGGTCCTGCCATAGCATTGAGGAGGGCAGAGTGGCTGGTTTCTCTCCACTGCAACCTTCAACCCAGCGTCGAGCCCTTTGTTACAACCCAGGGACCCTGCAAAGCCCCATGGCAAAATTTTCCGAAGGGAGAATGCAGAAAATGGTTTGTTTGTGTAGATGAAAATAATTATTTTCATTTTAGCTTTCTAGATTGTATTTCTATAATATTGTATATTTAATATATGAAAATATCAGAGAAAATATAACAAAACCGAAAAATTCAAAACAATAGCGATTTCAGAAAGAAAACTCTAAACATTTTGTTCCGAAATAGTCAAAACAGAATATTTTGACATTGTCAGAATTTTTCCCTCAGGTTCTCTTCCAAAACAAAATTCCAATGCAAAAGGAAAAAAAAAAAAAAGTTTTGTTAAGCATTGTTAAGCATTTCCATTTAACTTCCACTTCAGCCCATCAGAATCCAAAAGAATGTTTTTTTATAGAAACTTTTATAGTCAGCATTTCTACACCTAAACACGCAATATGCACAGAACAAATGACCGTGTATTTTGATCTGATGGATTTCTTTATATTTTTGCATGTAAATATACCATATATTAATTAGATTAGAAACATTGCTATCACCAGTCTGTAACTGAAAATGAACATTTAAAAAATATTGGCTAGCATGGAAGCAGGACAGCAGATTTAGTGGACAATCAGCTTAATATTAATGAGCACAATTATTCCTCCATTCTCAAAGCCTGGTTATCTCAGTTACACTGTTATTACTCTTGTTAACTGATGAAGTTTGTGGAAGAGCTTCAGATTTTGGCCTGATTGGAATAGAGTAGGATTTAGGAAAAAAATACTTAAGCAATGGTCCTAACATAACATGAATTTATATAAATATATAATTTCTTTTTTGTCCCAAGGGAAGTGTTTATTCAGATACAGAGAAATATTGAGCTCCCACTGAAGATATCTCTTAAAGGACTTGCAAGATCTGCAAAACCTTTCCAGGAATGTCCCTATGAGCTGGCTCCTGTTATTGCACACAGTGGGCCAGAGAGGGAGCTTTGCCAGGGCAGGCTCACAATATTGCAAGAAATTCCACCCAATGAGTGGCCGTCTATAAGAAAAACAATATTGATGTATTTTCCTCTATTTGTGGTTTCTTTTGTCCACAGAGTGTTTTTTGTCTGTCAGTGACGTCAAAGCAGAATTTTCTTGCAGGACGACAAGTGGAAAATAACCCCGAGAATATATTGGATTTCCTAACTAGCAATTAACTAACTTGAGCCTAATGGAATGTATTATATATTCTACTGAGGCTGCAGAGGAGGAGTGAAGCAACATTAATAGTTGCCTTTTTTTGATGCACTTTGATGCTCCTGGGGCAGCACAGCAGCTTGTGCCCATCCGCGTCCTAGGCGGACGGCAAGAGCAGGATCTTTGGAAAAGCTTTTTCCATATTTAAGTATGCAGTTGCTGAAGTCCCTAGAATTCAGCAGCTAATTCAGGTTGCTCTTTTTCCTTCTCCTACGGTGCCTTATTTCCAAAATGCTGCTCCAGTGTAGCGCTTTATTGCACCTTGTGTTTTTATGACTGTCTAAAGGAAAAAAAAGTCATCTGTTTTTTTGCAGAAACTCCCTGTGTCTTTAAGGCTGCCTTGCAGAAAGGGAAATACAACCTGCAGGCACATGCTCCATTGTGTAACATCGGAAGGAGCAGGTTTCTCTGTGATTGTCGTGGACAAACTCGAACAACAATGGCCATTTTTCCTTCCTCTATAAAATAGTTTGTTGATGACTTTGCGCTGGCAGGTCCCTTGCAGGAACGGATAAGAACGGAATCTCAGACTCAAGTGGTAAAAGTTATGTCAAGGTTTCTTTTTTGGTGTGTGTGTGTGTTGTTTTAATCTGCTGTTGCTGAGAAAATGCTGCCTTATGTAATATTGGTGTGAGCACATTGCTTTGCTGCTGCTGAAGCTCGCACATGGCACAGCCCAATGAGCAAAGAAACCCATTAGGGCTGTTGGAATCATTTGTTAATTACCTAGAGGCTCAAAATGCCAGCAGTGCCACGTTGCTGTTCCTGCCCTTGGCATCTCCATCAGTGGGTTTTGGGGACCAGCCCCGCTCTTTGGGGTGATTTCTCCCTTGCTGAGCATGGTCAAGGGATGTCCATGCCCATGTGCAGGGTGGACCTCAGGCCAGCAAGAGGAGGGACGTGCTGCAGATGTGTCCCCAATGCCCCTGCTGCCCGTAATGTCCTATGAGCTGTTTCTTCCTTGTCCTCCTTGCCCAGGTGGCCGCTGCAATCACCGCGGGGAAAATCAGACTTCCGACTCCTGTGCAGCTTCTCAGAATTAGCCAAAATGTCCTTCCACCTGGAAGTGTCCCGCAAAATGGGACTTTGTCACTTTGCTCTGGGCTGCTCAAAACAGACCCTCCATTTCTTGGAAAAGATTTAGTTTTCCAATGAGAGGTTTTTTTTCATGAATTTAGTGAAGCACCGATGTGGTTTAATAGAATTCAATAAAGTGTATATATGTCAGGGGAGATTTAAGGCTTATAGTTGTGTTGTGCTTTGAGATTCAATTATCCTTGGGTCAAGAAGACATGAATGTTACTTGGTACATGAGTGAAAAGAGAACATTTTAAAATGCAGTTTTATTCAGCCAAAGTGGAAATCAGGTGAAGGAATAAGACTACATTTTCACCGCAGGAGACACTATCCATATGTTCTGCCCCGCAGAGGGAGCTTCCTGTCTGAAAGGCAACGGTGTTTGGAGATCTATGAAACAAGTGTTTTCTTGCTTTTACATCAGCAAAAGCAGATGTTCCGCTTGTCAAAAGCAGTGGAGTTGACATTATGTGAGTCGAGGAGCTGGCTGTCCGAATCAATGGGGTTTCTTCTGGTTTAGAGTTTGTAACTGGAATAACATGGTCCAGGTTGCTATTCCAGGGCAGTTTTTCTTTACTGTTTATTTTTATTCTGAGCTTTCCAGAAGAGGGGTTTGCACTTGCAAACTCCTACCAAGGCTCTGCTTAAAACTCACTTCCCAAGTCTGACTTTGACTTGTGGCAAATCCATGTCCTAGGTTTTCTGAGAAATGTCCTTCATTCCGGCCAGCGTGCTGGAATCTCATCCCAGCTTTGCATTTTAGCAAGACCTGGGAAGGGGAATGCAGTTTGCACAGCTCCGCTTAGCACCTTCCAGCCAGGGAGGCTGAATCCAACACAGAGGAAACCAAGTTTTACAACCTATTCAGAAGGTCATTTATTTAATGGAAAGAGTTGTCTATAGAATCTTGTGCGTTATGTTTTATGCATCAAGTGCAAAATTATTCTTTCAAAGCTGCAGTGTGAGTTTCAGTTTGAGCACTGTGCATTAAAGAAAAAGACCACCCTTCCCCTTCCCTCGGATTTGAGAAGTTATTAGCCTCAGGGCAGGGAAGTGAGTGCAGAAGAGACGTGAACTAAACTGTGTCCTCTCTTTGCTCGTGGTTGATACTTGCTGGAAGTGTGAGACTCAGTCTTGCTCTGCTTTCCTCACTAAACCGTCGCCTTGCAAAGCTGTAAATCCAAAGTGATTTGGTCTGCAGAAATCGGAAATCAGCAAATCTCAGTCTGCATCCGTGTCCGGTCCCAGTTAATTCACAGACCCATAAAGTGCCTGGATTAGGTCTACCTTGCTTGCTTGGTGCCCGAAAGCATGGATGGTATTGTAGCATGGATGATCTCCGGGATCTCACTCCATCTGGGAACTTCAGGAATGCTGGTAACGAAGCTGCATCCCAGTAGGGAAAAGGGGAAAGACTGCCAGGCTCTGAGAGCAGGGAAACTGAGGCTCCAGTTTCCACAAAATCCAGTGCCAGCCACATTGCCCATTCCCTTTAATGCCCGGAGAGCTCAAGAGAAGTCCTTATCCTAAAGGGTCCCTGGGAAGGAGAAATTTTTGAGACCCAAGCGATTAAAACGGGGGTCAGAACCGTGTCAGCCTGCCTGGTTATCCTCAGTTTTCAGGTAGGCTGGAGATGGAAACATTTCATACTGTGTAAAGCAATATTGGTGAGCACAGCGTGTTGCCTCTGGATAACGGCGTCTGGAAAAGGGAGGTCTCCTCTCTGCAAGTGTTGAGTGACACCCCACAACCTGCTTCTTTCCAATCAACCTGGAAAAAGTGCACTCGGGTTTCAAGAGGGAGGAAATATAAAGTATTTTCTCATCAAACTTGGCATTATCTATTTAGCAGGCGGGCCTCTCTCCCGCGACACAGTATTTTTCCATTGTGTTTTATCAAACTTTATTTTCAAGCCCGCTTCCCCATTCTAATAATAACGACGTGGCATTCAAAGTGTGGCTTTGCAAGTGATTCATTTCCTCAATACTGCTGATTGGAGTTTTATGCTACTTCAAAGGTATGCAGTAATTTAGCTTTTTAACACATTAGAGATAACATTTCTTTTGCATTGGGAAGAACTCATTATGGCCTGTAGGACCAAGGCTTGATTATTTGCCGGCACAGAGCGCTACTTTTCTACTGATCAGTGTAAAGAGATGAGAAAAAGTAATAGAATGGGTAAGAACTCATTAAATGCAGAGGCAGAACAATAGGTTCTTCCAGCCTTTAACTCCTTAGATTCATCGGGATCTTTCAATCACAAATTCTCTAGCCACTTGAGACTAAAACTTTGAATAGAATTCAGGAAAAAAAAAAGCTAGGCAGTTACTTCACTTAATGGAATTCATAAAATCAGAGCAAGATAAAGATGCAAGACACAAACTGGGGTTATAGGGATGATTCTGAGGTAAAAAGAACAAAGTGGCTAAGGGAGGATAAGCTAGTAATTGCCACCAGAGTGAGACAGGCAACAATTCATGGGAAAAGCCCTAAACATGAACACCAAAGAACTGCCTATGGATGCTTTGCTCCTCCGAGATGCTTATGTTTTAGCACCTTGATGTGGATTCAGTCTCTGCCTTGTATTTAGCTACTATGGGGTTTTTCAGCGTACCTTGGATGGATTTACATGCTTGACAGGCAGTGTTCCTTGCTGTTGGCTCTCTGTAGCTCTGCAAATGCAAAAAGGCAGCCTGGGAGAGCCAGCTCTCGCTCTTCGGAGGTTTGTGTTATCATCTTGGTCTCATTATTCCTGGACGACTGCCCATCATTTCTTATACAGATCCTCCTTCAACAGATGAAAGGAGAAGGGTGTGGGAAGGGAAGGGAAAGAAACCTTGACTTTTCGTAGGAAAAGGAGCAAATAATTCATTCAGCTGCGTGGGTTTTATTATTTATGCTCAAGGTCTGAGATCTAGCATGTGAGTCCGCTGGGAACTTATAGAAAGGAAAATAAGGATGTCTCTGCTGTCATGGGGGAGAAGTGCTCACCATGCCATTTCTTTCCTCCTAATTCTGATGTGTTTTATGAAGCACTAAGAGGAAGGCCTGGAAGAATAGCCCAGATAAATAGTGTCTTTGCAATGTCATGCGTTATGGTACATGCATGCTGAATTCAGGACGGTGCCCGCTCCACAGGGCAGCATCCTGGTCCTGGTGCAGGAGCCCAGTGGATGCAATGAGGAAAGTGCAGGGCGCAGGGAAGGGAAGGGCTTTGCGCAGGAATGACTCGGAGCCAGGGAATTCTGTCTGCCTGGGGTCACTCAGTCCTCGAGCCCACAGCTCATCCTTCCCCTGCACCAGCTCCTGCAAAACACGGTGCAATTTTGGCTTTGAGAGCTCCTCGCAGGTGCAACTGCCCCAGCCTCTCTATTGACAACCAAAATAATTGCTATTACTGATACCATTTACCATGGTGCAGCATTTTGGAAACCGTGAATGCTCATAGCCAGCTAGTTGTGCATTCCCTCATGCTCACCAGGATGTGCAGATGCCACTGTCACCATTTTCGTGTCCCCAAGGCTCTGTTGCACCTCAGCCCTTAGCATTTCTCTTAAGAGCAAAGCTGAGGCGCCCAGCACAACGCTGGGATGAAAGAGGCCAGCACTGCTTACAACAGCTCCTGTCCTTTTAGACCCTATATGTGCTTTTTCTTGCTGCATAGGCAGTTCAGGGCTCTCAGCTCTGGGAAGCTGGATGCTGATGCTGACGACCTGCACAGGGGAGACATCTCTGAGCCTCAGTTCACCAACAGAATCTTGTAGAGCTGTTTCTTCTACAGAGAATGATGTTCACCATTGAACATGGACTTAAGAAACCATTGCATTCCCCTTGATGCCTACAGAGATTTGAAGATGCCATGCTTGTGTCAGGGTTTTCCAAAGGATGAATTCGACTTGGGAAGGACCTGCATCCCAAGGGAAGTGTCACTGTGGAGTTGTCCATATCCCTTGTCAAGATGCTGCCCCGCAGGTTGCATGTAGGGGCTGGTGGAATTTCTTTTTCTCTCTTGCAGGTGAATTCCTAAACCATCTGCAGAAAATTTTCCCTTCGTGGCCGGGAACACGTGGCCTGAGGGCTGCTGGGGTGGTTATTTTAACTCCCCCATCCCCTCCCGCAGGCTGAACAAAGCCCTTGATTGAGAGGTAGGCTCTGGGCTTTGCAAGAAAAGAGAGCTCGGGGTCTGTGTGTGTGTGTGTGTGCACGTGTGTGTGTATATGTGTGTGTATTTTTCTTTTCTTTCCATCATACTAATGAAATTTGCAGACATGGAGAGGAAACTGAGAGTTATTTATAGGAGTGAGAGGAATGTGAGGCCTAATTGTGCTTAGTCTATTGCTCAGTGTGTAATCTGTTTGCTATTAAACTTTACAGTCTTGCAGCGATATACATAGGTCCTATTGCAGTTCTTTTTTTTATTTTAAGGGGAACACGTATATTTGACAAAAAAAAAAGTCTGCGTAAAGCGCTCACAAGCTTTAGGAGCAAGTGACACAAAGCAGCATTTTAAAGGAGACAGGACCATTTAGGGGATTAATTAGATGGGATAATTTTTCAGCCTGATCCTTCAAGACTTTAAAAAAATGCTCTTTTCACTCATGGAAGATTTCTGTGTCCCTATTCCTGAGCTTCTGATGCTGCCTGGAGCTGCCAGCCCTTTCTGCAGGAGGGAGCAGGACCTGGTGGGATGAAGGTCTGAGATGGTTTCACTCCTGCCTTTCGTGAGCATGTTGCACCTCTCCGTGCCCAGAAAATCCAGCCTGGTTTCTCCTTGCCACTGCCCTGGGTGCAAGGCAGCTTGTGCAAGAAGCAGCCCAGGGGCTCTGCCAGCAGCAGAGGTACCTGGTGGCAGCAAGGGCTCAAGAACCTCTGCTCCCACCTTGCCATGACCTAGGAGAAACGCTCCAAGGAGGTGGAAAACCAGAGGATCCTTGGGTCTTCGCAAGCTGATTTATTCCATGCCCACATCCAGCTCCTTTGCCAAAGCCCAGCCTTGCGGGAAGGGGTGGCCACGTGCTCTGATGCAGGGACACATCCCTGGACCCCCGTTCCTGGGGAGGGGAGGGCTAGTGAGGTGTCTAACAGGGGCTTGAGTGGTAACCTGGAGGATGTGAGCTTGCTGAGCTAAGCGGCATTCCTCATGGAAACAGGGAAAAAAGTCAAGCGTGCAACCTGATACAACTGCTAATATCTCCCAGACAGCAGCCAAGCACTGCAAGGGCTCAGCAGTTAGCTGCTTTCTGCTACTTATCGTTGCCAGCCCCGCGTGGCACAGTGTACTCCTGATACCTTTTTAAAGGCCTAAAGGATCTTCTCCTCCTAAGTTTTTCAAGCAAACCTTTTTTTTTTCCCTAGGATATTTTGCAAAATGCCACAGTGACTCCCTTGCTGCTGTTATTGCTCATTATGAGGATAACAATGCCAAGGAGAAAAACTAATAGTATTAGTCCCAGTGTCCAAAACTGGCCCTGCCACTGTGTGCTGAATTTAGAGACACAGAAATAGAGACACTCTGCATGGCAGCTTGGAGACAGCCCTGTCTTCAACAGCAAAGAGGTGGTGGCAAAGCGGAAAGTCCTCTTGCTCAGCTGGCTTCATCCCACCCAAGGAATGCCATTGCCATCCATCCAACTGGCTTCATCCAACCCAAGGAAAGTCATTGCCATCCACCCACCTGGCTTCATTCAACCCAAGGAATGGCATTGCCATCCATTCAACTGGTTTCCCAATGTGCAGATGTCCCTGACATGGGTGGCATCCCATGGGAATGGGCTTCATGCCTGCATGGTGGTCCATGCACCACCACGAGAGAGTCCATAACCACTTGCCTGGAAAGGACCTGGTCACTCCAGCAAACCAGCCCATTCCTAAAATGATTAGGATGAGGGAAGAGAGACCGGCTGTACATCCCCATGGGAATTATCGTGCCCTTGTTCAGCCCTCTTGCAGTTCCCTTCCAGATCCTGCTTCTATCTCTCCCATAAATCCACTTTGCCCTGCAGACGGTGTCCTGGTGCCTCCGGAGAGCCGTGGGAGAGTGAAGAGCTGTTTGCCAGGCTACCCGGTAGTGATTTAGCAGGTGACGTTTGCTGTATTTGCAGGGCAAAACAAGAGAAAATGCCAGGTAGGTTATCTGCAGCAAAGCAATGAAAACCCTACTCCATTCTGAATGAGAGATGCCAGTTGGCTGGTGGCCAGTTGTTTGGCCACCAACCAACTGGCTGACATTCGCTTCTTCCATGCTTTACTTCTGGACCTGGTGAGAGGGGTGTTTTACAGAAGCAATTAGTTTATTCCTGGGGTAAACAGTAGAAATTTGAGGGTCATCGCAGCAAGAAATTTGCTTCTGTTCCAGTGTGAATAACCCACTGGTAGCCAACTGGACCTTAGCCCTCTGAACTGCATGGCCAGCTGGCATTTGTCCCTTCCAGGGTTTGCAGATGTATGTTGGAAAGTGTGGGAATGGGGATACCATCAGTCAATCCATCACACGGGCTCGCCAGCGCTGTCAGAAGCTCTCACCAGGGTCCATAGAGCCACACGTGCCATCGAGCTCAGCGCAGGTCGAGCAAGGGCGATGCTGGGAGTCACCCGATGGAGCAAACCAGGCAGCTTTCACCCCTTCTTGTTGAATAATTGTTAATTTTCTTACTTAAAGTCCTTCTGCTGGACCCTTTCATGTGTTATTTGGGAATATGATACCAAGTGATGATTTCTTCTCCCCTCTCTTTCCTCTGATGGGCTCCGGGGATGGTTCTCCCGGTGGCATCCCAGGTCCCCTTCCCCATGTGTTGCCCTTCTGCAGTGGTGCCTCTATGTCAGTGCAGTCCTTTGGCTGGGAAGAAGCTACTCGCTGGTCTCAGCATCCCAGAGTAATTCTCTTGGCATCATTCAGCTGACTGCGATTTGCTCAGTTCGATGCTGTCGGTACACAGACAAGCAGGACACACGTACCTATGTCGACCTTTCCTCCCCAGTCAAGCCTGACGCTCATCCTATCTTTTTGTTTGCTGACAAAGAGGATGTCAAGAGAAAAGAAAAACAATCACCTTTAACATGCTGCCAGAATGGAGCATAATATACTTAGAAGACTTCCCATATATGAGATACCAAGAAATCTATCCTTCTTGCATTACACTCCTTATTATTTTATATTTTTTTCATATTTCCATTCATGAAATAGATCCTAAGATCAATTTATTGTTCTTTTTCCATGTTGCATGGTTCCCTTTGTTATTTCACTCTCTTCCCTAGTATTTCAGGCTTCTCTCAAATTTGTATCTTTACTTGCCGAGTTTTCCTAAAGGCTGATGTCTTTAGGCCAAGTTCTACTGCATTATTTTCCAACTGGGAGGTAATGAAGGCATGTGATCCAAAAGGAGGACTAGCATTTCATCCTCCTGTTTCTTGGATTCCAGGAGCAGGGATGGCTCAGAGCTGTAGGGCCAGACCCCATTCTCCATTTAGGTGGTGAAAACCCCTCAAATCCATCCAGTGATTTAACTGGAGCACCAGAGAGAAAAGATCAGCATGTCCAAGGACAGCTTATTTGAACTGCTAGTATTACCAGCATAAGGAAATATTTATATGCATTCGGACATTTTCCGTTTTCACTTTGGAAATACAACTTGCCTCCTCTGTTATAAAAAACAGACTTGCCTCACCTCTACCTTTTGTACAAATATTCTTTCAAATATTGGTAATAAATGATTAATAAAATACATGCTGGAAGCTCCTCTTCACAGGTTCTTCTCTTTGAGATTGTCTCAGTTGTTCATAGAACATTTCCTCCTCGTTCTGTGCAAGTCAAAGGTACAGCTCTCCTTTGCCATATTGCTCTTCCATTTCTTCTTTAGAGTAATTATGCACAACTGTGGTAATTTTGCTTCAAAGAAGATCCTCTTCACCCTTGTCTACTTATCTACCTGTGTCCACACCACTTCATGCAGTTCCATTTCAATCTAAACTCCATAACCCTTCCAATTTGTTGAGTCTGATCCCAAAAGAACCTGCTGCATCCATAAAGAATAACTTCTGCTGAATGACCACGGCTTTTCTGGGCAGTGGTTGATGGGATGGAGATGGTTCTGTGGTAGCTTCACTCATGGAGACTTTGCCACCAAACCTTCCGGCTGTGTTGGGAGTAGAAGTAGGAGGGGAAGGAAGAGTAAGGTAGGTAAGATTATGGTTGCATCTCCATGACATGCTAAGGGTTTCTTTTAAGACCTGGTTTTGGACCAAATCAAGAGAAATCCCCAAAGCAACGTGGATGGAGCCTATGCTGCCTCAGCATCTCTATGGTAGCCCTTAAAAGCCACCGAACCCTGCCCGTGTCACCCAGTGGGAGAGGAGATGACAGATTTTCGTGCTCCAGACCTGGTTCCTGAATCCTGGAATACAAAAGCAGGACTTACCTGAGCATGTGGAGGTCACATTAGGAGCTCTCTATTTTTAAACAGTGTCATAAATCCAAACTAAAACAAGAGCAGATGGGAGGTTGATGAATTAGAGCCCTCCAGTATGTAATTGCCTTCTGTAGGGCACAAAAACAGAGCAAGAGACTGCACTTGAATAGACAATCAGTGCATAATAATACTTTCATCTTAATAATATTTTTATTGAGGAGCTATGTTATAAAATGATCCATGCTAAAGTATATTATATTCAAGCAGAGCTTGGAATAAATCATAAAACAAGTCCTTTGGCTGAAGCATCCTTGAACTCAGGATAAAGAAATTTCTATCCCTTGGATATGTTCTGTCAACTGATGTAGCTTTGTGAAATTTATTGTTTTTGCAGAAATCAGGACCCTGGGATTTCTTCAGTTAACTTATTACCCCTTCCCCTAAAAAAAAACAAGACTGCAAAAAACTCCAAGACCTTGATTTACCTCTTCGTTCAGAACAATTTATAATAAACAAGCAAACAAGTAAACAGAATCCGCCTGGGAAAAAAACTCTGGCAAAGAAAACAGCAAAAGAGGAAAAAAACATTTCTCCTACAGATATTGACCTTTCCTCTGCGAGGTGCATTTGTCCTTCAGAAATGAGCAGCTGTGTAAATCGTTAGGAGATTACGAAGGATTAAGGCTCGCCAAAATATGTTCTTTTACTGTCTTGAGTTTCCCCGATGTAAAATACATGTAAGCTAAGCTGTTCTTACTGCAGATGCTGCCGCTGCTCACACAGATCCCAGTTTTGATAGGGATGGATCACGTTCCTTCTTAAACTGGTTTGATGTTAAGGTGGGACCTGAGAGTGTTAACACATGGGATGGCACATCCTTAAGGAATGAGAGGCAGGAAAAAGAGTTCAGTCCCTGTGATTCCAGCCACAGCTAGGACAGGTTGGCACCTGGTACACTTCCAAGTCATCGATACTTGTGTATGGTCCAAGCAATGGGACCAGAGAAGCCTGTCCCTAGGCTAACTGCAGTCAAGTAGAGTAGGAGAGATCAGCCCAAAAGGCCAGCAATAAGGTAAGAAATTGAGGTGATTTGAATATGCTTAAGTGAAGCTCCAGTTTATGCCTTAGAGTTGCCAGATTTTCTTCCCTTGCCTCTGTAACAGTTTATTTATTCTATTTATATATTTAATCTATTTATTCTAGTGAATTGCCAGATTTTCTTGCCTTGCCTTCTCTAGCAGTTTATTTATTCTATTTATATATTTAATCTATTTATTCTAGTTATATATTTTATCTATTTATTTGTTTCATTATTCCAGCAGTCCTAAGAAGGAGCTGGTGGGGTATGGAGCATGCAGCACTGACACCCTGCGTGGACTCAGCTGCAAGCACCTCCACCTCTTTATTCATCCCCAATTTAATCCAGTGGTGCAAAGAAAGGCTGCTATTTCAGAACAGCTCCAGGTTAAAAACGCCTACAGAAAAACAAACCAACAAAAAAAGAGTAAATGGTTGCAAGGAATGGCTTTGCTCCCCTCAGCTTTGAGTAACTACTGCTGCCTCCACACACTGCTCCGACCTCCTGATCCCTTCTAAGCCTCTACCTAAGGGATGAGAGGAACCGCTGCCAGACAAGCCAAAAGTCTGGCTTAAACAGTGCTGGTTGAGCAGCAAAATCAAATTCCAGTCTTGGAGCACACGCTGTTTTGCAATCTCATCATTTTTTTTGGACCCTGCTTACTGAAGAAGACATGGCAGTGAATCAGCAAGTTAAGAGAGTTAACACATAAAACTGCAGCAGATAATTAGTGGAGCATCCCTACCTTTTTGAAATAACATTTTAAATTAGGTTTCAGCTGCACATGGCAAAAAGGGAACGAGTCTAGAAATCAGAAATTCAGACTGTCAATCTGGGCAATCTGCTTTGTATCATGTGCTGAATTGGCTTGGTTAAAGGGAACAGATGGCAAGAGTCTTTTGTGATATATATATATGTCTATATATACGTTTATATATATATGCATATGTATTTATATGTATGTATTTCTTTGGTAATCAGTTGTAAGCCAAATTCTTTCCGTTGTCTTCTGTTGCTAATAAAGACTCTCTATTGCCAGCTCAGTGTATTTTAAATACTGTTTGGACTTGTGTATGATGCCAAAAGGTGTAATTGGCTTGCTGAAAATGAGTGACAATTCTTCAAAACTACATATGTGCAAGCTTTGAACTTTTAATTGCAGTTTTCTAACATCCTTGCTGTTAAATAGGCTTTAGAAATTATCTACTCTTTAGTCCTTCTCTCTGCTAAGGCATTCTAACAGCAGTGTGTGTTTTATTGCAGATAACGATAATAGAATTCCTTTGATTTCCCTGATCTGGTGAATTCATCGGTGTCAGTGGGACTACTAAAAGTAAGTCAAATACAAATATGCTTTTGGTTTCCTATGGTGGGATGATGAGAATCATGGAAATTCCTTGTACGACTGCCTGCCACACTGGAGTCAACTATTAATAATATTCATTATATATTGGCAACCATGAAAAAAATTCTCATTGGTTGGAGAAAGTAATAAAGTAAATGGGGTCCCTTTGGAGGAGTCACCTGAAATATAATCAACAAGTTTACTTTTCTTGAGTCAGAAACCATGAATCATTTGGGAAAATTAGATCAAAATCAAGATAAATTTCTCATGGCATTTCTGAGGAATTTCAGATATTTCCATTTGGAAAGCAGTCATTTCTTTAACCTTCCCAAAGTTAGTTTGTTCAGCTTTATTTTTTGGTTGCATAATTTAAGGTTACCCAAAGGTAAGGTATGTAAAGCTCTAACAGAGGAATCAAGAAAAAGGGAAAAAACTGAGTTAAGGGCAAGATCAAGAGACCAAAGAGGGGAGAGACAAAAATCAGACTATGTCAACTGGGCAGAAAATTCATAAAAACTTACAGAGAAAGCGATATACACAGAATTCACAAGTTTTCTCTATACTGTGACAGTCAATTATATCTAATGTATGCACTAAGGTTTGTATTAAGACTTCAATAAACCTGTAAGATTACTAGAGTAACAGTGTTCATTGCTACTGCACTTACAGAGTGCCAGAACACGGATCATTCTGAAGTGCTTCACAGATCGAGGGCCATACGCTGTGCCCATTTTGGGGTAAAAAATTGTGGCATATTAGTGTATTTTTATACCTACTATTATGGAAAGTTTGTACACGCCAGGACAGCTGGATCTAGCTGGACTTGCTGCACGATGAACTTACTGCCATGGGATTCCCCAAACTTTCCACAGACTCAACCCTAGAACTTTATTTTCGCTCTCTCTTTGCCTGCTGGATCACCATGTTGATAAAACATGAATGACAATTCTTGCTCAAACTCACTTTTTTTTATTTTTTTTAATTCAGATTTTGCCCCCTTTGGAGCAGGAGCTGGTGCTGTCCCTTGAGTCCTCCCGTGACAGTCAACTCACTGATCGTGAAACTCTAAGTACTATCTTAAGCCCAGGGAGATAAAACGCAGCTCAAGGGAAGGACATTTTTCTGAATAAACCCTGAGAACTGCTTGTTCTATTTCTATCTTTGCATTTATGAGTAGTTTTGTTCCTTGCTTTCTCTCAAGAGTCACACCAATAACATAATGGGCACCAAGGACCAATAACAGAATGGAATTTTAAGTCACGCATTTTTCCATCTAATCCCGGCTTGGAGGATTCTCTCATTACACAGGCAGAAGTGTTCATGTCTTCTCCAGCTAATATCTGCTTATTCATGCTAGGCAGTGGTGGGATTTGCTTATGCAGCCTCACGTTTGCTCTTCCTGACTTAGGCAACGCGAGTCCAACTCCTGATCCAACTGATGGACGGAGCACGAGGGCTCCAGGGCCAAGCACCACCCTGGGCTGCGCTTAAGCCCTTGTCCTTCCACGTCCTTGGGGACAATGCAATGCCCAGGACTCAGCCCCTATTGCTGCAGCCTTTCCAAAGCTGGTGCCTTGCCATGATTGTCATCTATTTGCTTCCATTGCCAGAGGGGGAATGATCGAAGCATCCAGGGAGTGATTCATACACCTATCTCAGGATGGGCTGAATCACCCTCTGAAAGCTCCCTCCAGTGACTATAGAATTATAGACAACTGGCTTAGAATAGATGCTTAAATTTAGACAAGTAAACGTAGATGAAATGAAATCCATCCTATGGGGTTTTCCATATCGGGGCAGTTAGCTCTGCCCCTTTATGGTTTTCTTTTGGAATATTCTTGTCAGGACATACAAAATCGTTCCTACTCACTAGGAAGAAGATGGGAATTTTCTGCAGTGTGGCATTTGATGATGATGTTGCTAAATAAAGCTTTGGCTGATTGTGTTGAACTGGTGTTGAGCAAGAGCATTAGAAAGTGAAGCTGTGACTACACGGGTAGGATCTTTGATGCAGAGAGTGAATAATATTTCAAAGTGAAAAGTATCACGCTATTTTCACCTCCTTCTTTTCAAAGGAGTAGGAGGGGAGAAGGAAAGGGTGCTCGCTGAAAATCCCGAGCTAGATTTTTAATAATGTCAACTTTCTGCCTATGCTGCCCCCTTTTTTGCTTCACATAGTGAGAAACTTTCCAAGGTTGCCAATGGCACTAAAACAGTCCGTCCACTTTCAGAATTTCAGTCACCTCTTAAACACTTAGAGGCTGAATTGAGTGAAAACCCGTTTTCAGAAGAGTTTCCAAGGAAGTAGAAAGTTTCCACACCCTGAATCTTACACTCAAAGAAATGGAAACTGGATCTCTGCTGCCAGCAGTCTGAGCTGCTGCATCGCGGGCTGTTGACTGTTAAATTCTGGAATAAAAAATGTGAACATGCTTGATGCTATATTAAAACATACAAATACACTTTGAAAATTTAGCTGAATAATATATGACTTGCTATCTCTTATTTTTTTGCTTATATTTTCTAGGCATAATGCTTTTAGATGTCTGATAACAAATACATTCTTCTGGCGAAGTCCCACAGCTTGTGTTTTCCAAAAGATCTACTCCTGTGATTATCAGAATGCTTCCATAAAACAGATAAGGGGGAATATAACTAGCATCAAAGACACCTGGGGAAAAAAATTTGTGGACCCAACTATTCATGAATGGTTAATCAATGAGTGCCAGAGCTGCAAATCTTATCTATTTATGGTTTAAAATGTAAAACTTAGACTTCACAACACATTACAAGGAAAATTAGATGATAAACAAGACAAGGCATTATAATCCTCCCTGGAGATAATAATTATCTGGAGATGTCCAATTAGAAACATAAGTGAAGCTTAAATTGTGGCAGTTGTTGGGAGTTGAGCCCTTCCACCATTCAGTGGCGAGGGCAGGATCTCTGTGTAATTATTTTCATTCCTTGTGCAATCATTTTCGTTCCTTCATGCAGTATCACCCAATTGGTGCACCAGGAGCAAACCATTTAGAAGGCAAATATCACCATTTCTCGAGATACATCTTGTCTTACAGATGAGCTCTCTAGGGCTGGCTTGCAACTGCGACTGGACTGAGTAGCAAATATTGGTATAATGTGTCTAAGTGGCTTGAGGTTCCTGATGAAGATCGGAGCTGCTAAAGCCCCATCTGAGATGGATTCAGCTTTCTGACACTTTCATAAGACTCGCCCATAGCAGAAGGAAAATTAAGATAAGCAAAATCAGAGTTTTCTCTACTTTATGTAAGAAGATCTCTTGTTTACAAAATTCCATTTAATGAGCACTTTCATGCAAGGGCACATGTAGTAAAACGAAAGACAATACTGCATGTGACAATTCACTCTAATTCTGTGGTTGAACCAAACCCTATTGAAGTCAACGGAGAGACTCCCTGAACTTGGAGAGCTTTGGATGGGATATCATCAGGCTCATTGTTTGACCTTTTTTTGTGATATTACATCTAGTCGGTAAAATATAAGTCATGGCCCCTTCAATCACTAGCTAACTGACAGGTATTTCCAAATCAGAGCAGGATAATAATAATAATAAAGTTATATAGGGCTTCTTCATGGAGTTGCTTAGGAGTGCTGCTTGGGAAACTGGAAAAAGCATTTTTGGGATTCCTCTGTGCTAAATGGATTTTTGCTGCCAATGTCAGGCTTAGTCTCGTTATCATTTTAGTTACAGCACAGCAAAGTTGAATTATTTTAATTAAATTGTTACGTAAAAGCCGATTGCTTTGCATTGCCTTTCATATTATACAATAGAAAGCAGTTATTACATAAAGCAACCAATCAACCAAAACAAAAATTCTTCCAGAAAATCCTTCTTGTTTAAAGTGTGATCAAATACTGAAAGCTTTTTTAATAAGCAAATAAAGTTTGTGAACAAGATTTATTTCTCTACAAATTAACTTAGTTTCCAGACTAGTCCAAAAAAAAAAAAGAAAAAGAAAAAAAATCATCACCTTTTCCTGTTGATAAATTTCAGGATCAAAATGCCAAGTCAGGGTGGGTTAGGAAAATCTTGTTTATAATCAAAGGCTTGGCCCTCTTCCTACATTTTTTACATTTTAATTATACACTACATTGGCATCCTGCTACAAAGACACTACCTTCTGGAAATTCCAACTATTTACATGACTAAGACATAATTAAATCAAGGATTCTTGCTTTTTCCTATTTTTTTTTTTTCAGTAAAGCAATGTCATTATCACTATTTGTTGCAGAGAACATTCCTTTGCTCCCAGTGGATGTTGGTAGCAAAACAAACAAGTCTATTATTCTCACGCAGCCATTAAGGAAGATGGTCAAATATCTGTCTATATCTGTCAAGGAGCTGTTAAATACTGCTGCCAAATCAAATGAATTTATCATATATTTATCATATAAAGCTGATGTAGATGTCTGTGAGTAAAATCCACAGGTGTAATAGAGTGGAACCCATAAGCATGCTCTCCAAGAGCTCCAAGAGCTCCTGAATGTCTTTTTCTGTGTTTTAACAATTGTATTTTGACAATTTAACCTAAACAGTTGTGGTGCAGGCAAGCAAACACCTCAGCTCCTCCTTAGGCCTTGCTTTCACGGGCATTAAAAATGAAGATGACAACATGTGCCTCTTTAATCAAGCTGTTGTGAGAATTAAATGTCTGGAAAAGAAGTACATTACATATAACACTCTCCTCAGAATAAGACAAACTCTAAATCTGGTAATTATAGCTGTATCTCCCTTCTTCTAGCATTTTCAATGGGTTCAACATGTTTCGCTTCTTGTTACAGTTTCTTGCATTAAGAAACTGAAATGAAAGGTACTGTTGAAATGGAAAATATTATTATTATAGTAATAGTCACAAGGAATTGGATTTATGTAAAACTATAAAGCAAAAACACTGTGATAATTCATTAGGCATTGCAAGGGTAAAGACATAATGTTGTTAATATGGGAGAACAGATGTGTCTATGTATTTTAAGCACCTCTTTTTTTTCTCTGATGAAAAGGGTTTTTTTCTGAAAAAAAGAAACAAAAAGAAGAAAAAAAAAACCCAACCTGATCTTGATTACTGATACTATTGAGAAAGTTCATTGGGAAATGAAAGCAGTCATTGCCGTTGCCATTAATCTCATTTTATGTTAGTTTGGCTTTTACTGCAGAAAGTAGAAACTCTCGGGTCTTGTTGCATGCCCGGCCCCATCTGTGAGTTAAAGCAAGTTGACAACAGGGCCTTGACGTAACCTCGCGCGCTCTGTGGTTAGAACTGCAGAGCAGCAACAGCCCAGATGGGATTTCTTCACTTTATTCAAATTAATTGGCCTTTAATTAAAAACGCAACACTCGTTTTGTTTCAAAGAGACATGACTAAAGGTGCTCACTTGTTAGTTAGCTGTAGTTTTTTATGGTAAAGCTATTCCGATGTGTGTGAAAAAGAAAGTTCATAACTTTCCATTCTGTCATACTTCAAGCAGGGACCACAAGCATGCTCGTGGGTTAATGATATCGATATAGCAATGGTATCTATATAGCAATATGCTGTATTTTTAAAAGCATCGTGTGAGTGGGGCCACCTGGTCACCCCTGGCTCAGTGTCCTACCGCTGTGACTGTGCCTATTTGCTGCACAGATTATGGACCTTAATCATCCTTATTGCCCAAGTCAATGATGGAAAGATCTGTATAATTTACTAGATGATCCACCTGGATTTTAGAAGTATAGTGTGTTCATATGGGGAAGATGTTCCTTATCAAGCCCGGAGAAGTCATTAGAAACATGTAGGCTTGCCCAAGGAGCTGCCTCCTCTATTGACTGGGCTGGAATAAGGATGAATTAGAGAGTCTGGACTGTCTGCTGTAAAGATCTGCATTAAAGATGCAAGTTCAGATAGTGTTGGACAATGGAGAACAGGAGATGCCAACAAAGTAAACCCGGGAGAAAGTTTTGGGGAGGAAAAGCGGCTTCAGAGGGTGCTCTGCTAAGGAAAACGCTGGAGTTTGACACGAGTGACGTGGCACGAGGAGATCTCCCCCGCCGGCGCTCGGGAGCTGTCCTTGCTACTGCCATTAGTCAGTCGTTCTTTTATAGTGCCCAAAGATTTGCTGTGTCTTAGCCACTATTAGAGGTGATGACTTTTTAATGGCAGCCAGAAGGCCTGAAAATTTCCTGAGATGGAACAATATTTTGAAAGCTGACATTTCTGCATAGAGCCAGCTGCCCGGCCTCCCGTTGCTGTAATATTGAGGTTAATTTGGGAAGCTGAGCCCTTTGAATTACCACAGCAGTATAAAGACATCTACGTGCTTATTTTTTGATGTTTTATTTCAGATGCTTGTAAAAATACCAGTGCAAGTTTGAGCTATTACTAATCGCATTAAACTAGTGGACACATTTTATTATTTGGCAGCAGGTTTATCCTATGTACTGTAACCGAGGCTGTAACAAGTTGTTTGCGTATTTGGTAGTGCAGATAGAAATGGGAGGATGCCGAAAATTAGAACTCTATTTAGGACACGTAATCTCCTTCATTAACCATCAGAGATGCTGGATAAGGCTCACTTGGGATCCTATTAATGGAAACACATCTGCTCTGTCCATAAGAATAAAAAGTTTGATAGAAAGTGATTAACTGCTGCTAATGGAAGGAGGCCCTAATCTGGGACAGCAAATATGCGGCACACTTGGATGCGCAGAGCACAGATGAATGTAGCTCTTGATACGTCCCGTTTGCAGATGCAAAGGCAGCTCTGAGGGTTGTCAGAGCTGCAGATGGGCCATGTCAGGCCACCTGGCCTCTGCCTGGCAAGAGCTAACTGGAAAGGAAGCCTTTCTTTCCCGATTCCAATGCGTTTTATTAACAGTATTTGTATTATGGTAGTCACAAGAGACCCTAATCAAACCGGGGCCCTCTTGTATTAGATGCTGTCCAGACGCATAATACAAAACAGGTCTTGTCTTTAGGAGTTTAAAGGCTTGCAGATAAGGCAGAGCGCGGGAAGGGAAATCCAACACGACGCAAGGAAGTGACACGACCTGCCTTGAGTTTTACAAGAAAACCGAGATCTCGTGGGTCTCAGGACAGCATTACTGGCCCATACCTGGTGCACGGGCTTAAAATGAGGGCTGTAATCAGCACACAGATACACTGCCCCATGGTTGGCTCAGAGAGAGCAGCCGTCCTGGAAGATGCTTGGAGAATTTCAGCAGAAAACCCAGGAATGTTCCTGATTCACAATCACCTTCTATGAGGGCATGCCATACCTCTAAACAGATAGCAAGCACGAGTCAGAATGGCAGGAAAATCTGCTTATTTCTAGGCACTGCCCTAGCAAGCAGAGTAGGGTCCAGATGAAGACAAAAAAGCTGCAGTTCTGCACGGTGCCGCGACTGGATGTTTCTGTAGAGGATCTAATGTATTCATGCTGTCAGGTCACATACATTAGACCTAGAAACCTGGTGTTTTCTTTCTTTTTTCCCCCCTTCTTTTTGGAAGCACTTTGAGCAAATATATTGAACGAGACATTTGCGAGCATGGAGCCCATTAATAACACAAGTCAAATGCAATGCTGCACTCTCATTCAGCTGCTCTTGGGAGCCAAGGAAATTAAAATCCTATACATTTCTTTTCTGCCCCGGGGAAATTAAAGACAAATCTTGTGATGGGGCTGATTGGAGACAGGTGAAATGTCTGTTTGCTTTTAAAGCTTTACAGAGCTCGTTCTGATAGACCCTAGGTTTTGTTTCAAGCATATTCTCTGGCTATCAGAGGATAGAAGATTGTAGAAGAAAAACAAGTTTGAAGACCATCTGAGCACCAGGACCTGTTCAGATGCCAAGGAATAGAAGATGTTGTAGCAAAAGGCTCCCTTCTGCCAGCTGGTGGAGACACTCATCTTTGATGTCCCATAGTCCCAGGACACACATCTGTAAGAGCAGGAACCTGTGGTCCAGTTGGCGCTAAGAGAACAATAACAGCAACAACAAAAACCTTCCATGAGTCTCAAGGAATCAATAAACAGTGCAACAGGCAATAACAACCAAATTATGCATATGTATATGCAAAACATATGCATATATTTTATATATAAATTTATTCATGGGTATATTGCTACTACATATAATAAAAGTTCTACCCAAGGTGCGCTGGAGCCGGGGCTGTGCACATGGACCAGCCCTTCTCCAGGCAACCGCTGCAAACCAGGATGCAGACGTCAGTTACGTTAGTAGCATTAAATGGGCAGGCAGACATCAAAATTGCTCGGTCACGCATCTGAGGTTCTCGTCTAAATAGATATAAATGGCCTTGTTTTATAACTGCTTCCTCCAGTCAAGTTCCCGTGATAGACTGGACTTGCTTATGCTCTTTTTATTGCTGCCATCTGATTGTATAACGCTCTACTGATAGCAGCTCTTCATATTGCATCGATTATGAAGAGAACAGGAAAATGAACAAAATGTACTCATTCTGTTTACAGTGTGAGCTATAATTTTGTGGCCCTCCTTGGACGTCTTCACAGAAGAATCAGATGCACTTTTCTCCATGTTTGGCAACGTGTTCATAATTTGTCTGGGAGCTGTGTCCAAGTTTACTCAGCTCTTGTGATTGTGCTTGCCTGCGTTCACAGCAGGCCTTTTTTTAGGGCATGAGAGACGAAGGGGACTCTCGGTGAACCTGTTGTGACAAGGCATGAGCCTTGCAAGGCATCAAACCAAGAATTTCGGAAGAAGAAAGGATGCTCATCAACCCCGAAAAGTGGCACTGGGTGCACACGCAGCCTCTGCAAGCAGCTTTTGATCTGAAATTAAATTGAAAGATTATCACACAAGGGAATGGGAAGGAGATGCTCCTGGCAGAGGTTGCCCTGCTCTCCGAGTTGGCAATATTGAGATTGACTGTTCTCCATGGGCAAAACCTTCTCTGCTGCCCGTCTTGGCGTGTCACGAGCTCCGGCTCTGCTCTTAGCTTCATTCATGGGGAATGACTCAAGGTTACAGTAGCCTGATTAAATTACGAGTTTAAGGTACGGTGAATCTGATTTTTTTTTAGAAACCAAAGCAGAGAAAAAGGAATTTATTTATTCATCTCTTCTTCCATTCTAAGAATTCCTATGGAAATTGAGTTAGTTTTTTATACAATTGCCTTTCTTGCTTTAGAGCCTAGGGGTAGAAGTGGTTGTTCTTTCACTCTTCTCTAAGGTAAGAAAAACTCTTCTACCACGGGATTAACTACAAAGTGCTAGTGCCTGTCTTGCTCAAGTCACCTCAATTGTAATAAGAAAAAGGAAAGAAGAAGTTTGGGAGAACTCTAACATGGACGATGCAGCTGTGGGCAAATTGGACAAGTTTATCTTTTTACACCAGTTTCAGAGTCAAGCCAAAAGATTGCACGAGGCCAAAAGGATAGGTTAGATCCAAACCCAAGAGGCTACACTGGTTCACTTTCTTACATTGCTTCTGGAAAGTGAAGTTTTGTAGGAATATGGCTTTTTTCTGGGAGTGTATCAGTATCAATTTTCCCTGGATATGCCAATGCGAAACAAAAAGGCCCATTAGAGGAAAGGAAAACTGAACCCTGTTTCCTCAGTTTCCATGTCTGCTGAGCAGCAACATTCATAACAGCGTCACTAATGCTGTTTTTGTTTTGTTTCCATAGTCTTCATCGACAGTGTTTGCTCTCAGATACATTTCACAGCATTTTTCCCATGCAAAAGAATCACTCGGTTCTTGCAACGCTCTATTAGCTGTTGTCTGCCCAGTGATGAGCTTAAACTGCAGCAAGGGAGATTAGATAACAGAAAAAGGAGATTAGATAACAGAAAAGCAAGGCCAACCCGCCACCAGGAATGTTGCAATAACATAGGCAGGGAAGAGCTTGAAAACTCTAGTGTCACTTGGGGATTTTAATAAGGGGTTAGATGAAGGCCTATGGGAATGGAGGAACTTGTCTTCAGTCGAGCTATTGAGTTTATAGCTCTGCATCCAGACCTGGTTTCTATGGCAGGGTGAAATTTGTCATTGGTAAATACAGATTAAATAAAGCATGAGTAATGTGTATGTAGATCTGGATGATATCTTGGCACCGAAACCAATTTCCTGCTCGGACAGATTTAGATCGGTTTAGTTTTCTACGGAGATTGGAAAGTTGTTTCAGAACATCTTTCCTGTGATACCTAAAACCCCTCTTTACATTTCCATCCTAAATTTATTCAAAACCAGCTTGATTCCAGGCCAACATTGTCCTTCAGCTTAAATAACTCTCTCCCTTCCCTGGGGGTTTACCTGGACTATTAATAGAAAGCAATCAAACGCCTCCTTTTCCCAGCCTAAACACGGCTATTTTGGTTTCTTCTCCCACCTCCCTGCTCTTCCCCTGAACTCCCTGTCCTTGTCTGCCTCCGTCCTCGGTGCTCGGCTCCAGTTAATGCCGTTTGCATCCACATCTTCCTTCTCCCTTTCCACTGGAATGATGGCACTTCATCACAGACTCATCGAGTTAACAAGAATTTCACTTCTTTTACCTACAAGTGTGTGTGTGGACAAGGCAGTGATGACTTGATGGCAATTCTGA
>JAWLRI010000424.1:4486954-4504418 GCA_034781795.1 Crypturellus tataupa
AAACTAACAACGAAAACCATTAAACACAAGCAAGGTACTGCAGTTGCAGTGAATAAATGAAAACCATTTGGTGATCAAATACACATTAGTGCACCTAAATCAAAAGGAAAAATATTTCATTCTCTCTCCAGCTCTGTTTTATTTGCCCATTGAGAAGGGCAAAGTTGACAGCTTGAATTTCGGAGCCTGAACCTGGGAGGAGACTGTGATTTTAGGTGAATGTCCATTTGAGAGAGATGCTAAGAATGTTGCTTATCTCTAAAAAAGTACCATGGGGTAAGAGTCCAGCAATGGGGTGTCCAACAAGTTCTTTCAGCTTCTTGGGGACAGGACAGTTGAGGTTTCTCCTTGGGAGAGAGTGAAGGAACAGCTTCTCCCTTGGTTTTAGACTTATTCCTCATTTTTAGACTTATTCAGAACTTCAATACAGTGATTGGCAGTGTCAGACAGATGGTTTTTCCCCCCCCAACTAAAGTGCTGACAATGAAAAAAAAAAAAAAAAAAAAAACCTACTGGCCAAAAATCACAGATTAATTGCAATGAGATATGGAATGGAATAAGTTAACTCTGAACGATGGCAATTTTACTCCAGAAACGTTTACTGTACGATGTGAGTCACGGTGTGGTTTGCTCTTTTGTCTATGCAGAGTTTGCAGTATTTTTTTTTTTTTTCTCGAAGCAACAGGAGATTCATCAAAGTGTAGGAGCCTGATGGCTTTATCAAGTGTGAACCCCGCGCCTGGCGCCTTCCCCTATCGATTCCACAGCAGCGAGAAAGCCCCGCAAAGGCACCTCACCAATTGTGCAGCAATATCCTTTGGAGGAAAATTCTTTCCTGATCCTTGCTTTAAAGAAGTGATTTGAGATTAATGTAAAGACCATTTGTCATTTCGGTTGTAAGAAACACTAATGGCTTTACCACTCTCTTGCCTTTCCTACACATTAAGCTTGTCTTGTGAAGATACCCGTTAAATGCACCACATCGAAACAGAAAAAGCCTCTTCCAAACAGCAAAGACCGAACCGACTTCCTCATCAATTCACTCTTAATTGTCAAACGTGTTTATTGCATTGATAACCTGTAATAAGAGGTGATGGATTTAGCCAGCTGCGTTTCTACAGTTTCAGGCTGGTTTATGTCCAACAGAAACCAAGTTACACGAGTACAAAGGAGAAAAATAGCATCATAGTGTTGATTCAGCACTGAGGCATATTCTTCTCCTGATTATTTTTGTAATAACAAGTGTCTGATAAGTGGGTTAAAGAGTGACTGAGGGATATGGGACTGGAAAAAAATTGCCATGCTGCTTGTTAATATTCCTCCAGCTAATTGGAAATGTAGGCAAGTCATGGAATAATTGAGACTGGCAACATGTTTCATGAGACTTTCCTTCTCAAGCTGAAAAAAAAGGGGGAACACACTGTCTGTATTAGTGATATATTTAGATAAGTAAATGGAGTCAGGTCTAATATTGCTTCTATGAAAAATAAATGGAGACAGAATCCACGGTGGAAAATGTGGTTGCTTCTGACAGGCGTTTGTATGAGCCATGGCATCTCGGGAGCTCCGGATGGAATTCATCTGCAGGGAAACCCTGTGTTGCTGCTCTTGCTCCTCTCGGGTGATGTCTTGAAGCTGGAGGTGGTTGCATAGGTCTCTCCATCTCTCAAATGTGGCCAGTGTCCAACCACCGAGTCCTGTTGGGTCCCAGCAAACCTGGATAAGCCACCACGTGAAGCCAGGAAAGACTGGTCTGGAAGGAGCCAACTCAGACCTTCAGCTACTCAAATCAGACATGTCCCTGCAGGGAAGACTTGGAGGTCCCAACACACCAAGGGCTGGGGACAGTGTGGTGGCACCTTCATCTGATGATCTTTAATTTTCCTCTTTCATTAACCAATTTCCTCCTACAAAACCCTGCCAAAAACTTAACCACTCCAAATACTGGGAACAGTCACTTGATATGTGCAGCTAACCACATCCTCCCCATTCCTTGTCATTGCCTACTTGGATTTTGAGGTCTGAGAGCCACTCAGACCCCACAGCTGATGGGGCTTGGCTGCAGACAGGGTTCCCAGGCAGCCTTGAAAAACTGGGCACGAGTTGTAAAATTATGATGTGATTTGTGAAAACTAGAAATGTTTTGATGATGCCTAATGAATATGCAGGGACTAAAAAGGGCTGCTGAGACATTGCCCTTTTGGCCCTACAGAAATCACACAGTGATTAATCATGCAATGAAACAAGTATACATAGCATCAGCCTTCACATAAGACACATCTTACTAGTAGATAATTTCTATATAACACAAGCTTACTCTGCTTAATACATGAAACTTCAGGAAGGTCTTTGATCCATGCAACATGGAGCTAGATTAGAAAATACATGAAATGTATATAGACTTTTCAAATTTAGGGAAGCTACTCCTTGATCACAGCAAAGAGAGGAATCAAGGAGATTTCCTTAAGGAAAATACCAAGCTTTGGGGCTTCTGACACAATTCGGATGTGGTGAACCCTGGTTTGCTCTTAAACTCACCTGCGTGAACTGAAATTGGACACACAGATACACAGCAGCTTCCTGCACATATTCAGCCTGGATTTCATTAATATCTTACTGAGGTTGTGAAAATTTTGCTCATGTGTTCAGATCCACTCAGGCTTTGTTTGAAAGCTGAACAACTCTCCAAATGGAGGCATCTTTTATAACTAATTGAAAACCATAGTGTTCTATAGTGTTTTTTTTTTTTTTTAATAAGTTTAATACATAATCCGCCTAGACTATAGAATTCTGTAGGAGTGTTAAAAATAATCCAACAGGAAGCATAAAAGTACTTATTAAATTCTACAGGTATTTTCAGTAATTTCTGCATAGAACACTATTAAATTTCCATACTGCCATCCATTCCATTTCTACCAGTTTCCAATTTTTTTTTCAAAAATGGTCAGCTGTTTTTTTTTTTCCATTTCAATGAACTTAGAACTAAAGAAGGCTGCTTTTTGTCTGAGGTCTGGTTGTACCCATACCAGGTTCTGCAAAACACAGCACCACCTTTAACCGGTGAAACCCAGCATAAATCCACTGTGCTGTCAAGTCTGGCCTCCCACACCTCCTCTGCCAACTGCTCATCTCTGTGCACTTTAATTAGATTATAAATCTATACAGGACCTGGTTTTGGCTCACATGGGCCAGTTAGCTGACTTGAAAAACTATTGTTTTGAACTCTGGTTTATTTTAGTAGCTGTAAAATTAGCTGTGTTGGTTTATAACACGTGGGATGGGTTGGGGATGAGCTACTGCCTCTTAATGGGATGGATGGAAGAGCCAAGGACTGAGGTCACCAGTGCTGGGAGGATCTGCAGGGCTTTTGCAACACAATTGACATATGTATGAACTATATGTGTGTATAGGAGGCTTTTATATATATATGTATATATATGCATATAGGAGGCTTATGCATATAGAAGTGGGCCTAGGTATAATGTTTTGCAGAGCTGAAAATGGGCTGTCACTTGGTAGAGCAACACCATGTGAATCACACATAGCCATGCACTGGCCTACACCTAGGAGCACCGGCAGGATCCATTCCCCCCTTTCCTTATGGAAGATGCTGTTGTCACATATTGTGTCATGGCTGGGGCATTTTTTGAAGAAATGCTGTTAGTATCTCTTCAAAGTTGGGTCTGAGAGACACAGTGATCCTAGTCCTGAGTGAGTCTTTGAGATCGAGAACGAGGAACACGATGCTCTGGGTTATTGCACTTGCTTTGGAAGCTCTTGGGAACAGGCTTTGTATCTATCTCCATCTCAAAACTCTCTCTTTTACTCTATCCTTATCATGCCACTCACACTGCAACAGATTTTAAACCCCTCAAAGTGTTTCCTCTCAACATGCAGTAGGAGCTGTGCAGAAAATGCAACTGATAGATTGTCTTTTTTTTTAATTTTACATTCTCCAGAAACGTCTACTCTATTTTGGAAAAATAAATCAAGTCGTGGAAAATCCAACTTTACCCGTTGGAAACCTTCAACAGAGTCAAGAGGAGGATTAAATCTCTAAAATGAAAGATATTCTGTAATTGAGGTGAGGTCCAATTTTCCTCCATATCAATGGGAAAATTCACTGTGTTCTCTTCCAAAGTATATTCTGCTGACCCAGTGCTGACCAAGTAGGTAACACAGGATCAGCAGCTGAGCCATTTTGGAAAGATTGCACAGAAGGAGAATAAAGGACTAAACTGATAATCCTATCATGAAAATATAACTTAATCAGGAACTACATATAAAAGATCAAACCCAAACCATAGCAAACTCAACAACTTTGCCTCTCTTTGCTGCTGGTGCTGGCAGAGTCGGTGAGTGCCCGCTGTTTTGCCCGTGTGCAGGATGCAGTTGTGTCTAATTGCCTCAATCACATCACAGCATTCCTCAGAGGAGACTGTTGCTTTCTGAAGGTTTAATCCCCATAAGAGGATTCCCAGCCTATCCCTGGCAGAATCAGAAATCAGGCTTTTCATGCTGCCCTTTGGAAAAGGGGGAATTTTGATAAGATTCATGTCTATGTCCAGCTCTGCACAGGAATTCTTGCACAAGACGCCCCAGCCTCATTCAACAAGCTTCCCGGCCTTCCTTCCCACCTTTTCCATCTCATTTTGCTTCTGTTTTCCCTAGAGACCTCCGTCACCCATGGCGCATTCGCAGGAATTAAGCCTTTTGGGTTGGAACTACAACGCGCTCCACTACACTGACCCCAAGGCTCAAACATCTCAATGCCAGCGGCCAACCCACCCACGAGGCCACCGTGTCCCCAGGGTCTGCATGGAGACACTGATCTTGCATATCCACACAACGTATTTCCATTATAGTGAATTAAAACCACGCTCGTGTCAACCCGCCTGCGGCCGGGTCTGCAGAGCTTGGCTGCGAGTTTTCCTGCTCTCTGCAAGGACCAGAGCTGCAAACAGAGATGCTTATCTAAATCAAGCCCACAGACGTGCACGATAAATAAAGAGAACCGCATTTAGCCCTCATTTGCTGCTGAGGAAGCTCGGCTAATTATCCACAACAAGAAGAGCACAGGTAGCTTTATGGGACCAGGGACTCTGGCATCGGGTCGGTGATGGCTTATGCCAGCCTGCACCTCTGTCATGAAACCCTCCAGCGGGAAATCATTGGGAAGGAAGGAAAGTGGTTGGATAGACCATGCCATGGGGCAGCATATCCTCTGGATGATGGGGATGGCACTGACCTGTTGGATGCAGGATGAGAGCAGAAGAACATCTTTGTGCCCACTTTCCTGGTCTACCTGCAAAGCTGGGACCCTCTTTGAAGGTCTGTAGGGTTTTCCATCGGTGGAAACGACAGGTTTTGGAGATGAAGCCCCACAGAGCACAGCAGATCTGTGTCCAGCGCAACTGTGTGTCCTGTCCCACGTCATTCTGTAGCTTCCACGTCTGCTTTGATGGCACATCCATCTCCAAAGCTCTTCGCAAAGCACCAGCCTGAGTGATGGGACTGTGAGCACCGAGGAAGGTCGGATATAACAGAGCCACCTTGGGCTTAGAAATCACTTGTTAAGAAAAGCTGAAGGACCACTGAGCTCCACACAGCAGAAGCAGTTCTTGGGAAGGAATTAAGGGGAATAAAGCACCTGCTCCACAACACAGTGCACAGCAGAGCTTGTCTGGTCTCCTTCAAGCTATTTGGGAGCCTTGTGACAATTGGAGCAAGCCTGGAGTAAATGTTTGTTTTTCCAGGAGAAAAGTCCTTACCCTTTTGTGCTCCGCTTATCCAAGGGACTGTAGCACTTGAGGAAAACCCGAGGAGCAATCCGTGCGCCGGAGCCACAGTCTAGCTCGCTTAGCACATGTGTAATTTGTTAATGGGGTAATGTAATCATGATTGGCTACAGATGTCACAGACCGGAGCCCTGGGTCGGCATCAGAATTCCTTTAAGGTTGCTAATAGAGCGAGCGGATTGATTAATTAGCTCGTCAGCCAGCTGACTTCCCGCTCTCGCGGCGGGATCTTTTGGGATATCGAGTCACTTGATGGCGAGCAGGGAGCAAACCCTGGGGGATGCCACACATGGGGAAAGGCAGCGGATCAGGGTGGGTTTTTTTCTGACCAGCCAAATAAACATTTCATGTCTGATCAAAAACTCTTGTTTGGAGGTCACGGTGGTTTAATGGAAAGCAGGGCAATCAGACAAAGCAGCCGCTACCTTCTTGCCATGTTCTTGCAGCATCTGTATGAGGGCTAGGCAAAGCAAGTGGAAATGCTGCTGAAAAACTGCATTTTGGGGAATGTTTAGCATCCTTTTCTTGATCATTTATGAAGGGAGAACCTTTCTACTCTCCAATGCTGCCCTCAGCCCGGAGCCCCCAGGCTGCTCCCGCAAAGCCGCATTTACCACCGGGCTCCCGACAGCTTGTTTAAATAAAGACATTTGCTAAGAGGAAGCTTATTAATTCTCACTCGGTGTCAGCAGAGGAGCGACATGACGAAGGAGTTCAAACACCGGGGAAATACAGTCAACCTATAAACAGGAAGTTTAAAAAAGCAGCCCGAATCCCAAGGCATGTCCTGCCCTTAATCACCGCGTTCGGCTGCTCCGTGCCGCGTTATTGCCCGGATCGGAGGTGATTTTAGTGGCTTGACCCCAGCGGAGCCTCTAATCCCGGCTGGCAGGTGGAGGGGAAGGCGACGTGCAGGAGCAACCTCTCCGTCCCGCTCAGCATCTCTTACTCCACCACGGGCCGTGCACAACTCGTGTCTCTGATGGAGTGAGTCCCAAACCCGGGTTTCGCCCAAGGGAAGTCTGTTTTGGCCTGGGACGCTGCAGCAGCAGGAGACGCGACTGCTCGTGCCCTCTGCTGGCTGCAGCTTGGTGGCTTCAAGGGACATTGTGCAGCAATACATTATTTATTTATTTATTTATTTATTACTTTTTTTTTTAATGCACTAAATCCAGACCCGTGCAAAGCTCTGGGTTTTGCAAACACCTGGATTTGCTCCCAAAGGGAGATGCAAGCACGCTGATGGCATTCCCAGCCAATCTTTTCCTTCTTTTATTTTTTCAGAAATCCCACATTTGTGAATGCTGCACAAGAGGGTTGTACAAGACGGGTGGCAAACGTGGCCCAGGATGGGCACCAGGACGGTGCCCGCGGCATCGCGGGGTGTCCCCGGAGCAGAGCAAGGGCTGGCGCGTGGCCCCACATCGGCCAACGCAGTCGGTTCCCGGTGACTTCAGCGCTGGGAGAGTTCGCTGTGTTTCTGCCTCTTCCCTTTCGGCACAGGAATTGTTACTCACCGAGCACACAATGCCGCGCTCGGCGCATTGTGGGACAGGGAATGACACGGAGCGGCCGGCCATGGGAATACAACTGATTGGAACTCTCGATTTCCTATATGACTTCAAATTGTAACAATCCCAGATATTAAGATTTTGGCACTGGAACGGGCTTGGAGGATAATTACGTGCTATGATTTAATTTTCGGGATCTGCAGCGAGTGCCAAATCTCCACGGTTTTCCTGCCTCCCTCGAGAGCGCTCGGAGCTGCAGGTTCCTTTTAACTCCCTCGTTCCCCAGCTGGTCCTGGCTTTTCCTCTGAGTTTCTTGGGAAAACGTCTATCCCAGACTGGAAAAAGCCATGCTCTTCCCTAGGGTCCTTATCCTCAAGCATCCAGGGAGCATTTTTCTCACTGCCATCCCTCAAATCCCTATAACGCACAGCAAGGGCTCTTGCGTGCAGTGCTTGTGGCCACTGTTTCATCCCCTTCCAAGCCCCTTCCAAGCTAAAATCCCGCTCCTTCCATCCCCTTCCATGCTAAAATTGTTCTGGATATTATCTTTGCTGTGTGATTCACTCCTTCACACAAAAATCTGATTCTTCTGCAATGCTGTTACACTTTCTGTGCCTAATTTCAGGCTTTGCGCTTGCAGGCGTCAGCACCCCGTGGAGGCAACCAAGGGCCGAGGTGGAGGAAGGCTCTCAGGTCACCCAGAGCAGCGAATGTTGCTGATGTTACGAGCAGCAAAGGGAAAGGAGATGAAGATGAAGCCCTTTCAGCAATCCCCATCCTTGCACCGTGCTTTGGGACATGGCAATGCAGGTGTCCACACTGTATCCGCACTGCAGCAGCGCCGGCCTGTGCAGTCTGAGCCTGTTTGGGTAGATTTATTCCCATTTCTGCTTAAAGCAAACCATCCCCTTCGGGCTCACTTTTAGGAAAAAAAGAAAAGAAAGCAAAAAAATCCACCCAAACCGAAAAGCATGTTAAAATAAACAGCACACACCGAAAATCTGTTTTCCCTTGTTTTGCTTAGGAGGAAGTCAGCGGCTTCGGTGGGGCTTTGATGTGGGCATACACGTCTGATGTCAGCATTAATGACAGGCAGCCCTCAAAAGGCTCCGAGCGAGGGTTCGGGTTCACACAAACACTCCCACGTTCGCATACTTCTCCGAAAGGGCATCCAAGCGCTTGGAATGGCCTGAGTCGGCAAAAGGCGGATCTGGGGATCTTGCAGGAACAGGCTCTCGCGGGACACCTGCTCCGAGCGGCGGCCAGGAGAGCCGGTGCGCGGTTGTTATTTATCTGCTTCGGTTCCTGTGCTGGCGGGAGATGAAAACACAAGGAGTAGATGTGCTAGGAGAGGCTGCGCTTGCAAAGATTTGATGGGAAAGTGTAAAAATCCCAGGAGCCAAAGGAGGTTTTTAACACAGAACTTAGTCATTTCTATGAAAAAAAACAGGGGTTTTAGACCTCTGATTCATGGAGCAGAGCGGTGGCCACCCCTAGGAAATACCCCACCGTCACCAGGGTGCCTGGGGTTAGAATTCCTCCTTAAAATGAAGCCTCAGGGCCTGTTTCAGCAAGACTGGCCTGGAGCTAAGGGAGCTCCCAGCCCTGTGACTTTGGAAACAGCATCCCCATGCACCAGGCTGCTGCTTGACCACAGGGATGGTTTCTGTTGCCACCAGGTGGTTTTCATAGAGCTCAATATTTTAGTCCTGAAAGAAGAACAGAGCCAATTGTGAATGAATTAAATTGCCTCAGCCCTCACTTTGCCACCAATTACAGTGAATTATGGACGACTCGCAAATAAGAGAATCTCCCTTCTTGGTGCTACAAGATATATTAGGTTTGTGGTCAGCTCTATATTATCTGACTGATTTATAGATCTATAACTTATGGAATTAGGGGTGATCTTTTTTTTTTCAGAGATTTAACTCAAAATGGTTTCTTTTTTCCTTTGAAAATCTTGTGGAAAAATGAAGATGATAGATATTCCTGCCATATATTTTCAGACCTTTAATAACAACCTCACTCGAAGCTTTCTGTTTTTATCCTTACCCTGCATTCAGCCCGAAAAACGCCACCCCAAACCCACACTCCATCTCTGCTCAAATAAACTTTTCATTCTCTGAAATATTGATCGGCCAATTTCGCTGCAGACAGCCAGAGGAAAAAGAAGGAACCTCTTAAAAAAGCCCCACTTATGCAAATGGTGATTTTTTTTTTTCCCATTGACTGCCAAAATCAGATTTTATACAAAGACCAGGGTATTATTATGTTATCAGCAGAAATCATCTTGCAGGAACTGCTGCCACACTGTTTCTAAAACATCTTTCATGTAAAAGAAGGAGCAAATTCTGTTTGCAGATGCAGAAAAGGGCCATTATATTAACCCCTTTCTAGAGCTGAACTCACACAATTCTTAAAGCCAGCAGAAAATGTGGAAGAATTTTAAGACTATTCTTGGGCATTGCCATCTCCAAACAGAGGTGGAAAAGTTAAGGACAAAATGCCTCTTGGAGGTGTGGATTTTCCCATCGATTCTATGGAAATTATTGGCGCCTCCATGGGTGAGTGGAGCTTGAAGGGCTGTTTTGGCAGCAGAGAGATGCCAGCTCTTCCAGGCTTATCTAAGCCGAAGGCAGACTCGGATTTCTCCAGAACTAATCTGTCCTTGGAGTTGTTGACAAGATTAAAAAAGAGAAAAGCAGTTATGTATTCGAGAAGTTATTCTGGGATTGAAAAAAATCTGAGAGGTTTTGTGATTTTCAAAAATGTTCTCTTTAAAGAAAACAGGTTCTTTGGCTTCCTGCGCTGGAGGCTGCTAATCTAGCGGGGAGGATGTCCCCGAGGAATTCTGCTGCTGTTGGGCTGCAGTTCAATTAGATTTGAGGTTATTTTTTCTGGTAATCTCTAATAAAATGAAAACCTGACGGTAAAGATACCTCTCGCTGGCCCACCTGCAAATGATGTCATGGAATTTCTCTGTTCCCAAAGTGTTGCCCAGCCAAAAGTCTCGTTAGAAAAGAGGGGAGTGAAGTATTTGTTGTGAAATAACAAAAAGAGAGTGTTTAATAGGTCGGGTTTGCAAAAATGCCTCCAGACAAGCCAGGTCAATTGGGGTCGGTTAAGTCTCCAAGGGCACGAGGCATTAGTAATATTTTCCATGGGCTTAATACAAGAAAGAAACTTTCCTCTGGGTGTTGCTCCAATACCTGTGTTGCCTGCAATGCCTTTTTTTTTTTGAATCTGGTATGAAACAGCGTCTGTTGTTGGAGCCTTTCGAGTAGCGTTATGAAAGCTCAGTGGCACTTTGCCTCAATTCTGTTTTCTGTTTTGCTGGATCACATTTCCATCGACCCAAAAGTCAGCCCGTCGCTCCACCTGCCCTTGCCCTGCTCTGGATACTCTGAATCTCCTCCACCCTTGACTCCTCCACGTGCCCTGCAAGCCAAAGACTTCCAGAAGGGACATTCATCCCATCTCCAACATGTAGATGTGCTGGGATGGGTGGCAGTGCCCTTTGGAGATACCAGCTCTTTCCGTGGACCAAGGACTGGGTTTAGGGACACGTGTCCTGCTGAGTGTCTCACGCGGACACCGGGCATGGACATCTGCTCCTGCCACGCTCTTTGCATGAGCATCCTTGAGCCTAAAGCACAGGAAGAACATGACTTGGAGAGGGTCTGTGGGACGTGGTGGGACTCCCCATGCCAAGGAGTCCTCCAAGGAGACCATCCAGGCTACAACTCACCATGAATGGGGTCCCTGAGACTGATGGCTTCTGGCCGAATGCCACCAAGCCACTTTATCTCCCAACTTCCCATTCCCTCAGCATCTACAGATGGTTATTTCCGAGCTCCGAGTGCGCTGGCTCCTGAGCAGCTCAGGCCAGTCCTCCATGGGCTCCTCCTAGCGCTGCTGTTATTCATCTAGACAGCAAAAGGTGCTCGACTCCATTTCTTCTAATGGCGCAGCAACCACAGGCAAATATTATTAACCAGCCCTCAACCGCATGCCAAAAGTGCAGCTCTGTTGCAAGAGGAAAAAAGGGATAAAGCACTTGAAAATCCAATATCTTTGGTGCTAATTTTAGGCGTACATGCTGGCACAGGGATGTGGGTTTCATCCGCTCGGCTCTGGTGCAGCGCCATGGAGTCCGGTTTACAGGCTATTAGTGTCTCAAATAGCACTTGATGTGCAAGAAGTGAGGGGAAAAACACTGGGTGCTGCATTGTGGTGGGGCTGGAGCTGAGTTATCCACCACTTCAACTGAGTTATTTACAGGTTGGCTTGTGGAGGGCTCGGTGATGGATTTAAATGAGTTAATTTCTCTGTGATTTTCATTCCGCTTTGCCTCCGTCTCCCCCTTCATCCCCTCTAACCATTGCACAGTGTTGCAGGAAATCTTAGGATATTGTATCTTCGAGGGGATTTATTGAAAAGCAAAAGGAAAATATCCATGTCGGGCAGCCCCAAGGCTGGAGTTGGGGACAGAGCCCGCCTGGACCCTCCTGCCCTTCTCTGGGTCACGGCCAGTGAATCCTGCCCGTTTCCGATGACGTTTTTCCCTCTATGGCTGCTCCCTGCTTGCTGTAACCCTCTTTGGATTTAATTACATTTCCAGCATGTCACAAGTGCTTAATTGTGAATAGTTAAACAGTGTTTAAGACGCAAGAGTACCTCTCTGAATAAACACATGTGCAGATGGTACCGTGCTACTGTATCCAGTCCAAAAGCTCCATTAGTTGCTTTTATATATGTATAAATATATATACATATACATATATATATATATATAACCTGGATATTGAGAGAAAGCATAAAACTAGATTAAGAGGGACAGGAAATCAAGTAATGAAGCTGGTGGACGTAGCTGGATTAAAAGAGAGAGAAAGAAAAACACGGCTGGTTTGGTTGCCTTCAATGAAAGAAATTTGTGTTTTAAATGGAAAAAAAAATATTTCCACTGAAGCTTGGACAGAAAGTCAGAATCAAATAGATATAATTTGAGACACAGACCCAAATGAGGGCTTACATTACTGGGCTCCTTCTAAATGACCCTTCTTTTAATTTTATATAATGTCCCCCAAACCTCTTAAACAAATACATACTCTTTGAAGTCAAGTTGTTGTAATTTTTTTTCATTTTTTTTTCTTTTTAGCACAGAGAAGACAAATGATAATGGCTTGATCCAAGAAACACAGTCTCAGTTTACATGCAGGAAGCTTTTCTTGCTTCCACGAAGAGTAAAAAAGGTGTAAACCAGAGTGACTTTCCAGACTCGTGCCTAGAGGTATATAAGGGAAAATGGATTTAAATAGACTCAGGTCTGAATTCCTTGGAATTTGGGAATATATACAGGTCCACGGGGATTGATTCTAGGTACAGAAGTTAAGATTTCCCTAAGTCTTAACTTAAGGCTTAGCCATGCCAATAACTCCACTAATGCCCCTTTCTGCCCACTTGAAGCACATTAATGACAACAAGGACTTGGACGTGTGGCTAATGCGTTGCACGTTGCGTTTTTCCTCTCCTCAGCTGCTCCCTGCCAGGCTAAAAATATAAACAGACTTTCACTGAATTGGGCTGTTATGGAAATAATTCGATGTTTATTTAGTCTCAAATTCGGAGAATTTGTGAACCTTAACAACAACACAAACAACAACGGGAAAAACGGGGCTAGTAAAAACTTAATCGCTCATAGCAACGCAGCCAGCACAGGGACGCTGATGTGGAGCAGGGGATTCAACCTTTCCCAAGGGAATTTGGGGAGGCAAACTGAAATCATGCAGGGAGGACTCTGCCCTGGGCAGTCGTCAGCTCAGCTGATACAAATGCAAAAATTGCATATCCTGCATGTGAATTTGGCTGCATTTTCTTAGAAAGTCCTGACTTTCTGAGGACTCCAGGCCCTGGGTGGGCTCACACATGCATTTCTATCCCTCTTTGCAAAAACCTGGATCATGGGAAGCTACACTCGGCCCCGGGTGTGCAATGCTCAGCTCTGGTGGCTTCGGGATTAATCACCGTATGGTTGTAAGGAAGGAAAAGGAAGCGTGGAAATATAATGATGGGAGGTTTGGACTGTCCATCGCAACCAGTTGTTTTTGTCATTGACTTAGTTGGAAATGAATCTCGGTCGTCACCAAACGCTGTGGACAGCCCTGTACATCATGGGGCTATTATAGGATCCAGGGCGAACGCCGGCCGCTCGATGAGTCTCACCGTCTTTCACATGGTCACCGTGAATGACTGAATCCTGGTTCAACTCCAAATGGAAATCTTAGATTCGGCAAAGCCTCAAGCCCTGCTGGAGGTGTTTGGGAAGCGCGGACATGCAGCAAGGAAATAGGATCCATCCGCGGATGCTAACCCCTGCTATGGCTTGTTTGTTTTGCAACACCTTCCTAGCCCTGTATGGTTATAATTTAATTCTATTTTTTTAAACCTAAAAAAAGAGTAAAGTAAGAAAACAGAGGGGAAACAAAAAAAAAAAAAAAAGATTTTTAAATCAACTGTCATTTCTGGCAAGACTGAGGATCCCAGCAAGGTATTTGTTTATTATCAGGTATTTCCTCAGGATCAAATCCAGAGGAGAGAAGTCTGGTGTGAGTTAAAGGCTGCTTAAACCCCTTCTTGAAAAGAGATTTATGCGAGGAAATTACCTAACCCGCGGCGAACGGCTATGTCAGGCCTGGTGCGGTGTGCACATCCCTGCTCATGGCAAAGGGGATTTTAGCTGCTCCAAGGGTGCCCGGGGAGCACAGCAGCATCGCTCCGCTCCACTCACTCCTCGGGATGCACATGGATGTCCCCTCCTCGGGATGCTCCTCTGTGCTTGGCCAAGGGCATGATGCTCCAACGGGGATGCTCCCCCGTGGGTACCAGTCAACTCCGGCTTCTGCAAATTCATCCCCGCACTCTCAGGACATTCATCCCCTTGGGGCAGGATGAGCAATGACAACGCACGGCACCAGCTTTGGGCTGACATGATGCTTTTGTAGGCGAAGTATTGGCCAAATGCTCTTGTAGGCAAAATACTGGCCGAGTATGTTGTCTCACTGTTCTTTCAAGGTCACCACTAAAACCTCTGGCAGGACCCCGCTCCAGCTGGGAAATTTTCCCGTACGCACAGCGAACAGGGAGTATTTTTTATCCCTGTGCCCGACCTGTTGCTGTTTGTGTTGGTTTAACTTCCCTGACCCTGAAATCCAGCGTGCGAGTAACGCGCTGTGGAGCTGGATCCTGAGCTGGGGATGAATTATGGGTGTAATACAGTAAATTACGGAGAAACAAACATTCAGCAAGTCTCCTGTATGGAAACTATTTCTCCTTTCATCTCCATTGATCATTGACGTCTCTGCTGACAGAGCGTGGTTATGCCTCCAGCCTGTGATCAGTTTGAAATGTCTCAGAAATATGTCTCCATGCAGTTAAGGTTTTCCGCTGCTAAGAAATATCTTAATGCTAAAGGTTTGTTTACAAGGGGTGGCTGTTTCCACTTGCTGGAGCATTACAAAAGTTGTTTTTTCCAACCACTAAGTAGATCTAAACATTAAGCGTTTCTTAAGTTGGTTTTCCAGCTCCGAGGCTGCTATAAACATTAACTTCCATCAGCTCAAAACAAAACAAAACACAAATGTTGCTGCTCCCACTCAGCCTCCCCTAATGCAAAAAAATATATATATATTTTTCAAGAGGCTTTTGCTCTTGAAAGGTGCGTTGTGCATTGGCGTGATCGCTGTTCCCGCTGCCTTCAATGCCTTGACTGGTCTGTCTGCAGTGTTTGTATCACCTGGACATGTGAGAAACCTTAGGAATTGCATCGGGATTGGGGTCAGACCTTCCTCTCTCCTCCTCCTCCTCAGGATTATTCCGTGGGAAGCCAAGGAGAGGCCGGTGCCCACCTTGCTAAACCCATTTAGTCAATCCTACTGCAAGCCCAAGGGCATCCCAAGAACCTTAACACCTTCCCACACCATCCTAGATTCTCCAACCTCCCCTGCAATGGTGACAGCCACAATTTCTAGTTAAATTTCTCAGGGAATTTTTAAAAATGAGGAAAAAAATCATTTTCAGAGGGCAGGAGATCAGGGCTCTGGAAACATCTGGCTCCGTGGCAGAGTCTGCGCCGGTTGTCTGCAAACTGTGACGACCAAAATTAGTAATTTTTGAAAACGCAGGCTGCCGTATCATTAGGCATTTCCAATTAGATCACTGGAAATGGACGATCAATAGTAAAATAATTGCTGTTTTGGAATGGAAAACTGTGTCTGGAAAACACTACTGTAATACAAAAACATAGCTTAAATCAGCTGTAAGTAATGCCACTAACCACGGGAGTAGCTGAACACACCCACAGCTACTAGAAGAAAGACTCATATTCCAACATAATTTTTATTTACTACGCTGCTTTTCTCATCTCTGTGAATTTAAGGCACTTCTGGTGCATCCTCACGTCCCCTGCGGGAAAATTCAGGAGCTGGAAGCTCTTGATGAGTTGCTATCCTTAAAATGGGAGAGGGAATATGTCAGTGTAATCAAATGCACTCCCCTCCTAGGTTCTCTTGCTCTAGCTATGTAATATCTATTACAAATGGTGCAAATCAGTATCAGAAAAGTCCTAGATATTTGGGGATGCTTCGAAAGTGGAATCTCGCTGCTGCTGTCTCTACCCTCCTTCTCTACACGGAGAAAGGAGACAGTCGCCAACTGCAAATTGCACGGCGTAGCTGAAATCTCAAAATTACGTGTTTTTTTAACTGGAAAGCCGAAAGCAAAAACATGTTTTGCTTCCCAGTTGTTGTTATTTTAAAAGGTGTTTTTAATGAAGAATCTGCACGGACCTTTTCTTGATTAAAAGAAAAGCTACTTATATCTCCAACATGTTTCAAGTGGAAATTGTAGCTCCTCGCTAGCGTTAGCCAAAAATGCAGGAGCATTTCACTACGATTAAGCAATAAGTATCTGTCATTCTCTGCAGTCACTACGCTGCTTCCCTTATTATGTCGTTCATTTAAATGCAACCGCAACATCCAACTTTCCTATCATCAGAGTTTATTCTGGTCTTTCTCATTTCCCAACCATAACCTAGCAATCTTCATTTATTTTGCGACTCTCTGGCCATTCAGAACCACCGTAGGAAACACCCTCCCCAACAAATCAAATGGGAAGTAGACAATAAGAAGAAGTTGACAGTGTTAAAAAAGCCTTTCCTTCAGCATTTTTTTAAGGATCATGCAAAGAAAACCGTGAGGATGGTCTTGCACCAGCTCCATGGATCAGGAGTGCAACATTCCGGTGGATTTTGTTTGGAGGCAGCGAAAGTTTATTACCGGTTCCTGAGACAGAGATGGTCAAAGGGGCGACAGTCACAGACAAAGCAGAATCCAAAGACTTATAACCAGCACATTTTAGAAATGGGAACAGGATATGTTTTTCCCATGGTTTGGGAACAACGTGAATACTTTCTCACACACTGTTGGTGAAATATTTTGGCACACCTGTGCATTTCGAGAGGTCTATTATAATCCAAGGTCTCCTAGTCAGCTGTTAAGGACTCTTTTCCTCTCTAAGAACACGGATTGATTATGTGGAAATACGATTTGGGTTTGTATTTGTACTGGATCGCGGATCAGAAGGAAGTTTCAGTATGTACTGGCTCCCGAATTGAGCGTTCTGCTCTGCAGCTGAGGAGTGAGAGACAAGCAAGGGCGATTGGTAGATGTTTACACAGCTCCCTTTATTTTCGACAATCCTGAACAGGGCAAAACTGTTTACATGCTGCAGAGGATGTTTTAGCAGCGTTACTTCCTACAGAAACGTCCTCGAGCTCCAAGTGTTGGCAAGCGATGACTTTTCCTTGTGTCGTTGGCCGGTGCCGTGTCCCTCAGGAGGGACGAGAGGCCTTGCAGCTCCGCAGGGCTTTTGATCTCGGCCACGGCTCCACCAGCTCTAAACAAATCACCGCTGCGTCAGGGCATCTGCATCGCGTTAGTGCAGATGACCCGGCTCTGGACTGGGGAACAGCGCTGAATCCACTGAGGCTGCAGGATTATTGTTCATCCATCTCATTTTGGTACTTCTCTTGGAAGACTTGGCCGTGCTTAGCCCCAAAAGTGGGTTTGATGAGGTCCTGTAGCTGTTTGCATCATCGTG